>JAUESR010000089.1:0-21965 GCA_030914345.1 Drosophila koepferae
TGAGGTGGCTCGGGGCCGCCTCACACCCCCCCTTACTTCACGAGGGAGACTACACCCCCCCCGTGGGCGGCGATCGTCACGTTCAACACGTCAGTCTCCGTCCTCATCCGGAACCTGGTTCGGGCTCGCCTCGGTCCCCGTGACGCGATCTCCCCTCTCAGCCGGCGGATCACCATCGGCTCCCAGGATGGTACCCACCGGGTAGACAGCGCCAGTTTATCGGGATCAGGGGCGGCGCCTCTGGTTCTGAGTCCTGGGTGAGTGCTTCGGACAGATCCGGCTCCCAACCGTCCAAAATATAGGCCAAATCTGCCAGAAGTTGTCTCCCTCCTCCGGCGGGCGGGCATTCCTTCCTGGTTCGATGTTCGTTCCCGAGATCGCTTCCCTGCGCCCGCTACCGGGTTCTGCGGTTGCGCCACGCTGCTCGGTGACTGGCCGCGCTCGGCGCCTGGGGCGGCGTCGCCGGCGTCCGGCCAAACGGCCCCTGCCGGGGGCGGAGTGGCCAAAACGTCCCTGTTCCCGGCGCCGTCTTTCGGACTACTCGTCGGGGTGCTGCGGGGGCCGCTGCTGACCTCTTCCCCCGCGGGCGTCTGGAATCGCCGGCGGAAAAGCGGTCGCGGTCCTTCGTCCTCGCTGCTGGACACCGTCTCACAGAAATCAGCCCCGGCCTCGAAGTGGGTAACTCTGGGCTCGACGAAGGTGGTTTCTGGACTCGTCTCGCCGGGTCCACAACGGCCGAGAGGGCTCCCTTGCCCCTGCTGTCGACTCCTCCTCCTGTTCCCACGCCGCGGTCGTCGAAGCGGGACGGGTGACGGAGGGGCGAAACTCCCTGCCATCGTCTCGCTCGTGCGGTAGTGAGCGTTCGCTCCCTTCCTCCTCTGTCGCCGTCCACGGTGTTGGGGTCGCCCATCTCCCACCCCCCTCGTCCTCGGAAGATGGGTACACCTTCCTGCCCCGGGCTGCCAGACGGTCGGGGAGGGGACGGTGGTTCCTCAACGTAGGGTGGCGAGGGATGACATCCGGGCACTTGGACGAACACTGTGGTGTAATCCACCTGCATCATTATGACGCCCCCTTCCAGCCGCTCCGCTATGTTCACGGTGGAGTGATGGACCGTGTGGAGGCAGTTGGGATTCCGCCTTCCCCCCGCCGGTGCGGTAGTACGCCCGGCCTTGCCTGGGGTCCCGTGATCGTCCCCGCGCTTCCCCCGTCGATGCGTGGCCCAGCCTCATCGTTGCTCACCCCTTCGGTGTTGGGGAACGGCTCCGTCTCGTCGCTGTCCGCGTCCTCGACCCGAGCCGATCCCCATGGCTGCTCCTCCGGCCCGGCGTCGACGAATTCCTCGTCGCCGCTGCTAAGTGTTATGATGTCCTCTTCCATTGTCTCTTCTTTGTCGTCCGTTTCGTTTCTCTGTAAAAGCCAAGTTTTATTAGTAACGTTACGTGTGACTAAAATTCTGCCCGGCTGCGGTCTTTTGTTATAATCTGGGTGTTATTGTCATTGTGAGTTGCGGCTCCCATTTGTTAGAACATTGGTGTTATTGTTAGCGTGGGGTTCTACAAGGTAGGTTAATAGTCGGTGGGGATGGAAACAACTATGGGATAGCGGGATGTCGCCCATCGCTAGCGTGGCCAACTCGCCCGTGCGCTCCCGGCCACCACTTCCTCGTCTGCCTTCCTCCGACCGTCTCTTCATTGCCTCAGCCCCCCTGATGGAATGGTTTCAGCTGAGCGATGCCAGCCACCCTCCTTTTCCGCTCGCCGGCCTTGGACAACCGTACGATGTTCGGGGATATGAACTTGACCACTCGGTATGGTCCGCCGTACCGGGGTGCCAACTTTGCCGCAAAAAAACCTCAGGCCGCGTTTGACAGCACATGCTGCCGTACCAGCACTTCCGAGCCGAGCGTTGGTCTCCAGACGCGGCGGCGTAGATTGTAATAGCGAGCCTGGTCCTTTGAGGCACGCTGCAGGTTGTTGCGGACGATCTCGAATACTTCTTTCATCCTATCCCCTTTGGTTGTCGGATCGGTCTCCCGTGTCGCCGATCCGGGCGTGACCTCGTCGTACAATGTGGCGGGTAGGCGTGGCTCACGCCCCATCATAAGAAAAGCAGGCGTGAAAACCTGTAGAGTCCGCCACGCCTAGAATTGACGGCCAGCGCTATTTCGGGCAACAGTTCATCCCACGAGTTCTGCCGGCCTTCGATATATTGCGCTATCATCGTCTTGACAGTTCGATTCGTTCTCTCGGTGGGGTTCTCTTGCGGCGAGTAGGGTGGCCGTGAATTGCAGGACCACGCCGAGAGCCCTCCATGAACGAACGGAAACCCCTGCTCGCGAACTGAGCACCGTTGTCACATATGAATGTCTTCGGTATCCCGAACGTGCTGAGTATTCGCGCCCTAAACGCCGACTGCAGCGAGGCCGCAGTGGCCCTCCTCAACGGTACTAGTTCCACCCACTTGGTAAACGCGTCGTGGAACACCAACAACATCGTGTTACCGTGTTTGGAACGAGGTAGGGGGCCCACGAAATCGGCGCACAGGATCGCCATGGGCTCCGCCACTTGCCTTGTCAACATTTGCCCCGCGGGCTTCCGCTGGTCTCCCTTAAACTTTTGGCACGATTCACACCGCCTCACATATCTGGCTGCGTCGCGGAACATACCCGGCCAATAGTATTTCTGCGCCAGCCTCGCCGCCGTTTTCCTCACTCCACGATGACCGGCAGTGGGAGCGTCGTGACATTCCTTCAGTACCCTGCCCCTCTGGCCTTCGGGGATGCACAGCTTCCAGGGGATGTAATCCTCCTCGTCTATCCTATGCCCCAAGTTTCTGTACAGCTGTCCATTCTGCTCTACGTAGTCGCTGTACTTCTCCGGCTCCCTTCCAATCCTCTCAATCATCCTCATGATCCACTTGCAAGGGGCACTAACCTCCACAGCCTGCTGGCAAGTGTCCATGGGTTGCCGGGACAGAGCGTCTGCTACCACATTCAGGCTTCCTCGGCGATACTTAACGTCAAACTGGTATTGCTGTAACTCTAAAGCCCATCTGGCGACCCTGCCGGTGGGGCTCTCTATGGAGTTCAGCCATTTTAACGCGAGGTGATCCGTGACTACGTCGAAACGATATCCTTCCAGGTAACATCGCATCTTCCGGATCGCCCATATGATAGCCAGGCATTCTTTTTCTGTTGCCGAATAATTCAGCTCCGCTTTCGATAACCTCCGGCTAGCGTACGCGATCACCCGCTCCTGTCCCTCAACGCATTGCGTGAGAACTGCGCCCAAGCCGTAATCGCTAGCGTCTGTTTGGAGAACAAACTTCGTTGAAAAATCGGGACATGCTAATACGGGCGCCGTCGTCAGACCCTCTTTCAGCTTACGTAATGCTTCCTCTTGCTCCTCGCCCCAGGTCCACCTTTGATTCTTTTTGAGAAGCGTGGTCATCGGTTGGACTATCGCAGCGAAGTTTGGGACGAATCGCCGGTACCACGACGCCATCCCGAGGCATCGTCGAAGCTCCTTTAGATTCGCCGGGGTCGGGAGTTTCTGGATTGCCTCGACCTTCGCCGGGTCCGTGCATATCCCATCTCCGCTCACGACGTGTCCCAAGTAGGCTAACTTTTCTCTGAAGAAATTACACTTCTTCCTGTTAATCTTCAGATTCGCGGCTCGGAGTCGCCGGAACACCTCTTTCAGGTTGGCGACGTGTTGCTCCTTCGTGGCTCCAATCACTACTATATCATCCAGATATGCGAACGCGTGAGGCTCCATATCAGGGCCTATGACCGAGTCTAGCGCCCTTTGGAACGTCGCGCCCGCCGAGTGGAGCCCGAAGGGCATCACCCGCCATTGGAACAGGCCTCTTCCTGGTACTGTGAACGCGGTGCACTCTCGACTATCCGCCGCCATTGGGATCTGCCAGTATCCGCTTTTAAGATCTAGCGTGGATATGAATTTGGCGTGTCGCAGCTTCTCTAGGATGTGGTTAATCCGTGGGACCGGATACGCGTCCGGGATCGAGTGTGCATTCAGCTGACGATAATCCACGCACATGCGCCATTCTCCGGTCTTCTTTTTCACCAGGACGATGGGCGCGCTGTGCGGGCTTTTCGACGGCTCAATCGCCCCGACCCGGAGTAACTCGTCCACCTGTTCGTCGATCACCTGACGCATAGCCGGATTCTTCGGATAATACCTCTGCTTGAGAGGTTTGTTATCCCGCATCCTGATACTATGCTCTGCTATGTGCGACACTCCTTCTAGTCTCTCGAACAGAGCCAGCTCAGCCCCCAGAAACTCCTTCAATTCGTCCTCCAGCTCGTCCGGCCATATTTTGGCGACGCTGCCAGATCCCTCACTCTCCGCCTCTTTGGTATCGCTACTCATACTCGTTGGCGAGCGCTTTCTGGCCCTGTCCATTGTCTCCTGTCCCGGTGTCTTCATCGCCGTCGACTGCCGCTCGGGTTTACACAACTCTCCCGACCGCCCTCCTCGGTACCTTGCTACCCTTGCTCCATTCCCGTGCGTCTCGCCCAACCTCTCGCTGCCTCTTGAGCCACTCATACCCACTGATACACCTTCGCTCGACGCGTCTCGCGCGCTGGTCGGCACGCCTCCCTCCGACTGCGGTCTCGAGACCCAGCATGGCGTCTCGGGCTGCAACCTCGCGCTCTCCACCTTGGGTCGCCTGTCGAGCGAGTAGGCTCTTGGCCGCCCGATCGGCCACTCTCTCCCACCACGCGCTGCTCCCCTTGGGTCACTTCTCCCGTCTTCATTTCCAACGTCGCATTGCCGCATCGCACCGACGTGCCCATTGCGCATAAGAAATCCATCCCTAATATCACGTGGTCCAGCATGGTCGGCATGACGAGTACTGTCATCGCCACTACCTTCCCTGCGAGACCCACGTCCACCTTCATCACCTTCCTCACCTCCAGCGATGAGCCATCGGCCAACCTTATACGCGATTGCACATCCTGGAGCACTCCCCGGATCGCTAGCCGCCGCACGCACTCTTCGCTAATGAAGCTGCGGGTGGCCCCAGTATCGACCGTGGCGGTCCCCTTCTGACCCCCGATCGACACCGTCGCCACGATCTTTCCGTCTTTCACCTCCATCGGGTGCCCGCACATCCCTTCAATTCCTAGGTGGCGCCGCTCCGCTCTTGGGGAGGGCGCCCCTGGCCGTTTCCCGCGTCGGGTCGCTCGCAACATTCTCGCGCGCTTCTCCCTCTCCGCCCGCAATGCCGGCAAAACAACACACGAGCGTTGGGACATTCTCTCGCGAAATGCCCAGCCTGCGCGCATCTGAAACACACGCGGCGCGGATCTGTCCCGGCCTCGCCTTCTTGAGACATCCTACGATGCGCCGTCTCCGTGGCTAAGCTAGTCGCCCCTGTCGCGTCGGGACCGGCAGCTTGTTCGTCTGCGGGGGGATCCTGCGCACGTGCGCGGAACGGGTTGCCGGGTCTACCTTCCGCCGGCTTCGCCCAGGTGGAGTTCGACCGGTTTGCCGCGAACCTCCTCTCCTGTTCTAAACGCTGCCCTTGTACATTTTCATACTCTGTTGCCATCTGAGTCAGCTGCGTGAGCGACGCGAAATCATGGCGCCTCACGTACAGCCTGTATTCGGGCGCGGCATTCTCGTATGCCCTATTCAACTCCTGTACCGCGCTATATCCGGCCTGGCGCATTAACAATCTGAGCTCGATTAGGTAGTCCTTGAAGCACTCCCCTGATCTCTGACGGCGCGCGCGAATCTGGTCTTCCAACCGATCGAAGTACTGCGGCGGTAGGAAGAAATCTAGGAACTCCCTGCGAAACTCCGACCACGGCACATCCCTGAGCCCGCTGGCCAGGAACCATTTGGCCGCCTTGCCGGTGAGCACCTCACTCACCGCCCTGGGCATTCGGTTCAAATCTATGCCGTACGTTATGGCCCTTTCTTCTAAAATCTCTACGAAGCCTAGGGGGTCCGATTGCCCATCGTACCTCATGCCCCATTTCCTCACCTGCTCAGCCACGCCCCACGGCGGGTATGAGTCGGGTGGGAGCGTGGGCACGGGGATCCGATGGGTGACAACCGGAGTCGCCCCCGGTACTCTAACCTCGCAATCGTCCGAACTCTTGTCTCGCGTTCGCGTCACCTGCATCGCGCCCGCCACTGGCACGTCCAACCTACACGCCGAGGTGGGAACCGGCTTGTGGTCCTGCACCCTCCGTAGGACCGGCTCCGATTTCTGATACGCGCGGCTACTGACGCCAGGAATCGGGCCTCCCATACCGGGTTCGGATACCGTCGTGAACCGCGCTTCTAACTCGGCTAATCGCGTTCTACTTCTCGCGTCGAGGCTGTCATTCTGGATAAACGCGGACAACCTCTTCCTCAAATCGTCTAAACGGCCTTCAGATTCGAGCCCGAGGTCCCGAGTGACCGCGATCAGCTCGTCCTTTGTGCGCTGATATACCCAACGGACGCCCAACCCCGGATACTGACACTCACCTGTCTCCATCCTGCTGGCGTCTGTTAGCCAAAATCTACAAAGCCTCGCAAGGTGATTTACCCGGTCGGTTCTGTTTCGACTTGTATCAGTTATTACCCGTGTTCGTGTCGCCTCTTTGGTTTCGTGTTTTTATTTATTTATTTATTTATTTTTTTTATTTTTATTTAATTTCATTTAACTTCATTTAATTTGATTAAATCGATGTTATTTTACTTTAATTATTTTATTTTAATTATTTTATTTTAATTTATTTATTTTAATTTATTTTCTTCTATTTTATTTATTTTATTTATTTGATTGATTTTTTTTTTTTTTTTTTTTTTTTTATTATTATTATTTTTTTTTTCTTTATATTATTATTATTATTATTATTTTTTTTTTTTTTTTTTTACTCTAATTATTTTATTTTAATTATTTTATTTTAATTTATTTATTTTAATTTATTTATTTTAATTTATTTTCTTCCATTTTATTTATTTTATTTACTTTCTTGATTTTTGTTTTAATTTTGTTTAATTTTATTTATTTTTATTTATTTTTATTTAATTTTATTCAATTTCGTTGTGTCTCACTTTTTTTCTGGCCTCTGGCCCACTGTGCGCGTATCCACTTTTCTTGGCCTCTGGCCCACTGTACTGCCGTTCACTTTCCTCGGCCACTTTACGTTTTCGCTTTTGTATGTTCACTTTTCGCGGCCTCTGGCCCACTGTGCGTGTCGAGTTTTATGGCTCTGCCCCGTTATTCGGCATACCCTGTACACCGCCGACAATATTGTAAGGTATATTCGTTTGACATTCCGATTTTAATTCTCACTCAACAAATATAAAAAAAAAAGTCACTCTCTCATCCGTTCGTGCTCTTCAGTCTATTCAATAGTTATAATTCTCTTCACTGTCATTATTATCATATATACATATATCGACACATCTATATATATATATATATATACGTTCCTTTTTTTTTTTTTTTTTTTGCTGGTTCACATACCTTTCGCTTTCATTCCCGCTTGTGCATTTTGTCCATTTCACTTATTGCCGCTTCTCGTTCACTATCACTTCGGATCTCCGTTATCTCTCGTACCCTCTGCGCTGCACATCGAGGTATGAGGCATGTTCAACTGGCACTCTGTTTGTTTCGCTAGTATGTTTCTCAAGGAGCGAATACACATATATATATAAAGTATATGAAAATAATTTAAAAAAAATTATTGCGACACTATTCGCTCGCCCACATCTTTTCTCCAGTCTGTTGATTGTCTTTGCCTGTTCTTTCCCACTATTTCGTGATAATTTTGGCCTCTGGCCCACTGTGTCACACTTTTAATAAACGAGACCTCCGCTTCGCGCTGTTGTTCGCCTTTTCGACTGCGCAGCGATAGCGGGACTTTCGCGCGGTTTTGATGCGATTTCCGCGCGACTTTCGAGCGACTTTCGCGTAACGGGCACCGACGCGAAGACGAAGGGTGTGCGCGGGTGCGTCTGCTCGCGACAGCCGCTGCGTTTACATAAGCACGCACATATATATATATATGCAAGCGAGCATACATATATATATATATATGTACATATATATATACATACACGCAACTGTGTATATGCATATACGTGTATGGCCGCCTCTATTTATGCGCGCACATACACATACAAGTATATACCCACTCCTCCTCTCTCTTGGGCAGCCTCGCGGTTCTTTACGCCGCTAATCTGCCGCGCTCCTCTGACCCCGTGTCCCTGCTCGGGCGCCACTTGTAAGGTTAGATTTCCGACTACTTGGTTAGCTGGGATATACGCTCAGTCTACCAGGGCTCCTCACAAGTTATTTGTATTTTTCTTGTTAAGGCGGGACTCTAGGGGAGAAGAAAGGTGAGAGGTGCCGCGACCGGAGTTAGGGTGGCAGAGCTGCTGGCCGAAGGGAGTCCAGGCGTTGCCGCCGGCCTCTACCTCATGCGCGGCAGCTTTTAGGGTGCCGGAGGTTTAATCCTCCCGGCGAACGGGCCGAAGCCACGCTCTGAAACTGCAAACTGATGCGCCTTCATGCCCTTTTAACTTAATACTAACATCACTTCAGGATGCATTAATAAAAACTAATAAAACTAACAATATAAAACTAACAATATAATACTAACATCACTTCAGGATGGTATTAATAAAAACTAATAAAACTAACAACAATAAACTTAAAACTGATGCGCCTTCATGGCCCTTTTAACTTAAACTTAACGTAATTCCAATAATACATTACTTAAAAAATTAACCAAAAATGTGAGATGGCTCGGGGCCGCCTCACAAACTTAAATTAGAGTTATAGGTTCTCTGGTATGACAATTAACCTAACAATTTATAATAATTCTTAAAATAAAAATTATTAGTGAGAAAAGAAATTAATAAAGATACAAAATTAGAGATGAAGAAAGAAAATAAAGATAGGAATAGAAAATATAAAAGTCAGCAGCATCCAAACTCAACTCCGGGCATTCCGAGTAACTACATTAAGATGAGCTGAAAGCAATGATTTTATTAGAGGAAGAAAGAGTTCTGAGGAAAATACGTGATAATATTTATTATAATTAACACATAAGACATGAAAAGCGTAATGTAATGAATAATCTGTGGTGCACTGTGGTAATTGTAAGGGGCGATAGTTCCTGGTAATTCGGGAAGGAACAGAAAAATGGAACCGCATTAACAAGCTAGGCGAGTTAATGTTACCAATGATTAAGTTGTGTAGGAATGTAATACCTAAAATTGTCCTACGATTAACTAATGATGGCAGGTCAATAAGTAGAAGCCTACTATAATAGGAAGGTAAACGCAAATTGTTGTCCCAATTTAGATCCCTTAAAGCAAAAAGTAGAAACTGTTTCTGGACCGATTCAATGCGATCCTGATACAGTTTATATTGCGGAGACCAAATAACTGAACAATATTCTAAGATAGGGCGCACAAGTGAAATAAATAACTGCTTCGTAATAAAAGGATCTTTAAATTCCTTAGACCATCGTTTAATAAAGCCAAGCACACATTTAGCTTCATTTGTGATGGTGGAAATATGCAGGTTGAAATTAAGTTTAGTGTCAAGAGAACGCCAAGATCTTTGACGGTAAAAATGCATTTTAATGAAATATTATTAATATTATAGTCAACAATGTGTGGAGTAGTACGACAGAAGGTCATAGTCATAAGTCATTTAAGTGCAATTGATTAACCTCACACCAACATTGAAATGCATTTAGGTCATCTTGAAGGTGTGCATGCTCAAGTAGACTATAATATGAGAGGCAGAGTTTTACATCGTCTGCATACATAAATATAGTTGAATGGGAAATACAACTTGGCAGGTCATTTATAAAAAGAGAAAATAGTAGTGGTCCTAAATGACTACCCTGAGGAACACCAGACGTAACAAAGATTAGCTTAGAAATTGATGATCTCAGCAAAACTCTCTGAGTTCTATCCTTTAAGTAGGATGAAATCCACGATAAAAGTTTAGGGGAAAATCCTAAGCGATCCAACTTTAAAATTAACAAGTGATGGTGAACTGAATCAAATGCTTTACTGAAGTCAGTCACTTGGAATATTATCAGCACCAGGAGAGAACGATGATTTCAGTGTCCTAATGGCTGCAACCAAGCAATCTGCTGAAATCTTAGGAATATTAACTGAATAAGATTCAGAAAAGGAATATGTGCTTGAGTAATTAATTGAATCAACGGAAGAATAAGTTGATTGGAAAAATTTTGCAAAAAGATCAGAAGACTCTTGATCTTCACAAGATTTTTCCAAACCAATGAAAAATGAGGTTGGCAAACCAGAAGATTTACGCTTAGAATTTACAAAAGTATAAAATTATACCCGACGCAATGTAGAGTATTCTACATATAAATGCGTCATATGCTCAGTGCATGATAGTGTATACTACATGCACACATAGTGACACTTTGTCGCTATACATAAATATACATATCGAGCATAATAATTGTAATATGATCAGCCACTTATATGTGACTATGATGGTGTTTAGTTCAGTATTAACTTTATTCTTCTGAGTCCGGGTTTTTTTTTATACCTAGACTCATGCGTATTTTCATCCCTTAAATCTAGTGTACATAGTGCTGAGTTTGTAAGTCTCAGCATTGGTCTATTGCTTATCTTAGTCTATAGCTGAGTTTGTAAAGCTCAGCGTTCGTATATCTTATCGCTAAGTGATAGGGTCAGGGTTATGTTTATTTATAGTCCACACATGTGGCCCTTTTGGTTATATGTTGCACTACCTGCTAGTTTTGAGTGCGTAGGCTATGTATATGCTCTATTTTGTATGTTCATGCATGAACAATATATGTTTATGCTTATGTTTCGTATATTTAGTGTGTTCATGCCTGAACATTCTGCGGGGGGCCAGATAATGAGACAGCCAGCCACTGCTGTTTCTGGTTTCTTTTCTTGATTATGTAGAGGACGAGTATAGTTACTATAATTGTTGTGAATCCTATCGAGATGTGTCCACTCATCGGAGGACCAGATCATCAATGTGCACCTTTTGGCGGTGCAAGTCCCTTATGCTTTTCTGTACTTTTGTAGCTCCAATGAATTGTTTACCAATATAATATATGATCAAGTGGTGTCGGAACCCAAGTGATGTTGTGATCGACGACTTTGAAGATAACTGGGTATCTTTGCGCTGGTGGTGGTTCCCATGCCAAGTATAGTTGTGCCTCTTTGAAATGTGTACGCTCTTTATTGATGACGTTAATTTTTCCATCTGCTGAAACTGTGATCTCTTGCAGCACTGATTCCGATGCCGATGCCAAAATCTCCATATGGAAGCTATGACCACTTTTATGATGATGCTGTCGTGGACCAGCTATTGAATCGGTTGTAGTGGATTTGGGAGTCTCTTTCTGTATAGTACTTTTGCTGCTATACCCGGTGAAGTTCTCGCCCGATGTAGCTATGGTGTTTGCAGCCTCCGCCTCCGAAGTAGTTGCCAGATTTAATTGCTCTGCAGTGAACTCAAAAGAAGAATTTGGGTTAATATTATAATTTTACCATCAGTTAGATTGCAGACGCAGTCGCAGTTTCCGTGGAAGTTTTATCATCTGTCGTGCTGCTAACTACGGCAATATCATTATCATTTAGCACTTGCACTTTACTCAGTACTAATCACTAACACTTAGTAATAACCTTGTAGTCTGGATCGATGCACCATGAATTTATATTATCAGGGCACACTGTAGGACCGTGAGTTAGTGCTCCGGCTCGAAGGACCAATGTGCTATTTATCCGGCTCGAAGGACCATGTGTGAGTTATCCGGCTCGAAGGACCATGTGCGACACGTGACTATGATGGTGTTTAGTTCAGTATTAACTTTATTCTTCTAAGTCCGTATATTTAATATATTTAAATATTTTGGCATTCCTCAGACCATTGGAAATTGACATTCTTTTTACATAATCTAGTTATGTGCCGTGAATATTCGGCGAAGTTTTTAATGAAACGTCTATAATAATTGCAGAATGCAATGAATCTTCTTGCGCTATCGGCGTCCGTTGGGACTGGGTATTTTTCTATGACATCATATTATTTGTCAACTGGTGAAAATGTAGGGTTAGGCGCTCCAGATGTTGTTTGGTCTGATGCGGGTGCTGGTGTGAGTTTGTGTGTAGTATGGATGATGTATAGTGTGTATGTATGAGAAAAAGTCGATTTGTTTAAGTTAATATTTAATAACTTTATATTTCACAACTTTATTGTATCTAAGGATTACAATTCATGTATGTACAAAGAGAGTATAAGTAGAAAATTGAATGCCACCGGAAACACCTCCAAGTTGGCTGCGAGCGCCCACCGCTCAAGAGGTTCTGTTAATAACAGGAACCTGTTATCAACATTCTATGTTGATAACAGACGTGGTGTGGAGGAGGAGGAGCAAATACGTTAATGCCAGATCTGACACCCACCCGAGTTCGGTGTTCTGGGCCAATGGGAGAACCGCCTATGCTGGGAACGAAACCTGGAAGCAGGATGTGGGAATACACATCGGCTCCCAGCACAATGAGCACCAAACTAAGAGAGTCCCAGCGGGCGTCGGCAAGGGTGATCCCAGGAAACGTGGATCGACGCTCAACGCCCCGGACGGGTGTCCGGCAGTTGAGATGGGGGTCCAACTGCAGCACCATATCCAGAATTCGACGTCTTGGACGCGGCGAGGAGCCGTGCACACCTCCCCTGGACCAACGCTGGTGACGGACAGACCGAAGGTCCGTGCCAGTTCAGCGTTGATCCGGCTGGTGGGGCTGCACGGGTCGATCACGACGCGCACATCGAAGCTCTTGGACGGAGTCTATCTTTGTGCTGCATTAGTGTCGTCAGAGGGGGGGTGCCGGCTGCTGGGGAGCTTGTGCCGCGTTGGCGTGCTCGGCGACGAGTTCGCTTCGTCCCTGGAAGGTGAAGCAGCGTGTGGTGGTCATCTCCACACGTCTTGCACCCCTGTCGGCTGCGGCAAGCCGGCCCGGAGTGCTGGTGTGCCAAGCACTTTGGGCAGTACTTATTATAAGTGCTGCCCGCAGACGCTTCTCTACCGAAGTCCCAGGAAGCACTGGCATTTGCGGAGCGCGTGGACTCCTCGGCAGACGCGGCACCGGAAAGACCTCACAGCAGCGGGTTCTGCTTGCTGAGACGATGGCGCCATAGCTGCAATGAAGGAGTGTCAGATCATGAGAGGCGGTGGGAATGTGGCGAACGTATAATTAATGGGACATCACAGGCATGGCCTCGTCCGTTGGTAGCAGAACCAACTTATGGACGGGCCTACGAATAACACCTCGAGAGGTGAGGACGTCCACCACTCGGACCATGCTGTCCTTTCCAGGATAGGCAAGGTGGACTCGGGCGAGTCGCCATTCGTTGATGGCGACGTTGTCATCCTTGATTATGATCATATCGCCGATCTTCAAATCGCGACGAGGGGTGTGCCATTTGTTAAGGTACTCTTCCTTCCAACGGAAACAAAATTGCTGGTGGAGAGCCTTAAGTCGCTGCCAGCGGTTTATTATAGACATCGCGTTCTCCTGGATCTTTGGTTCTACAACGGAGAGTAGGGGCCCCACCGACCAGAAAGTGCCCTGGCGTCAGAGCGAGAAGGTCGGTAGAGTCTTCTAACATTGGCGTGATCGGCCTGGAGTTGAGGCATGCTTCAATTCTGGCCAAAGGAGTCGAGAGCTGCAAAGTCGACACCGACGAATGTGAAGGGTCTCGAGAAGGTCGTTCTCTCGGTTGGCAGATCGCCCATCAATCTGTGCTTGAAGGCGCTTGCGATGCACTATGCATGTTTTGCACGAATTTACTGTGCCCTTGATCAGGACTCGAAGCTAGGAATCCAAAACTGAGCGCGCAAGAGTCTCATCATTAATTGGTTCCCGCCATGCAGGGTTATGTGATGGGTGAACCGGACTAACAGTTTAGTGAATGCGCTCGTGTATGGGATAATAATCGGATGCCGCTCATCGTAGCTCAAGGACGCAGAAGCTTTGATGCGTCCGCATGCCCTCATGACTCCGTTGTCATCCAGAAACGGATTGAGGTTGCGAACCGAACTTGAGATGGGAAGATGTCGCTTCGCGCGTAAGCAGCTCATTTCTTTTGCGTGGTATGCTCTTGGCTCAAGGAGATGCACCGACCTTTGGCGATACTTATTTCTTCGGCCGTGAGGTCGTGCGAAAGGGGATGAGCGGATCTTCGGCATCGGTTGACAAAACGCAACATCCAGGCCATGACGCGAAGAGCTCGGTTTAGCTCTGAGAATCGGCTTACGAGCTCGGGATGGGAAGCTTGGCTCGCAAGATGGCATTTGGGAGGTTTTTGCTCTAAAGTAGTCTCTGGAGTGGGCGCTGCTGAGAATGGCCACTGATTCTGAGGGCGAAGAAGCCACTCTGGGCCATGGAATCATAATGGGTTCGAAATGAGTTCTTGAGTGCCTCCCCTGCTTGCCAGGTCTGCTGGATTGCACTCGGACCGGACATGTCCCCAATCACCGAGGTTCGATATCTCGGAGATCTTGCTGACTCGGTTGGCTACGAAGGTTGTCCACTTGCAGGGTGGCGGAGTCAGTCCAATAAAAGGATTGGAAATTGGACGCGGGAGCTGCTGAGAGCACTGTTGAGCACAGCTGAGCCAAAAGAACGGGTCCACACAGCTCTAAACGGGGTATTGTGAGCGTCTTGACTGGGGCCACTCGTGTTTGGCAGCAATCAAGTTGGAGAAACATTGGCTGCCAACTTCGATTCGGAGGTAAATCGCAAGCAACGTAGGCACGCTCGGAGGCGTCGCAGAAGCCATGGTATTGCACATTGACTCCTGGAGCGAAGTGCAACCCATCGAGGGATACGTATTTCTTGAAGGGTCGGATAATCCTTCAGAAACTCGAGCCAATGTTGGAGGAGATTGACCGGTAGAGGCTGATCCCAGTCTAATCCTTGCAGCCAGATTTCCTGCATGAAGATCTTAGCACGGACGACAAAGGGAGGCCAGCCAGCCAACAAAGAAGAATTCGTCAGACCGAGCCTGCCAGCGGATGCCCAAAGTCTTGGCTGTGCTGGAGTCATCAAACTGTAGAAAGTCTTCGCGCAGCCTATGAGTCTTGGGAATCGCCGTTAGACATTCTTGGGAGTTGGACCGTCCATTTTCTTAAGGGAACCCTGCACCATGCAGAGCTTGTTGAAGGCTCTGCGATAGTCGCAACAGCCTTTGCTACGGAAAGTGACCCTTCGAGAACGTCGTCGACATACATGAATTCCGATATGCCAGTGGCAAGCGGGGTCTCATATCGATGGCCAGCTGTTTAAGCACTTTAAGTGCTAGAAACGGAGCACAGTTAACCCCGAAGGTAACCGTATTTAGCTCGAAGTCACCGATTGTCGCCATCTGACTTGCGGAATACAAGTCGTTGGAATGCTGTGTGCTTGGGATCGACACGAATTTGGCGATACATCTTTTGAATATCGGCATTAAACACGTACCGATAGTATCGCCATTGCAAAATTGTGATCGGATTGGAGGATTGGGTCTGGATGAAGAATATCATTCAGGTTTTTCCCGTTGGACGAGGGGGACGACGCATTGAACACCACTCTCAATTCCACTTCTCGGGCCACCTTAGGAAGATTCTCCACCTCCCAGAATTTGGAGAGGAGGTGATCGAGCTGTTTTTCCTCGGAAAAAGTGACTCGGGTCGTGAATGCCGAAACGCTTTTTGCAAATTCTGCGTGACTGGACCAGTAAGGATCCAGCCGAAGATAGTCTCTTGACAAATCAAAGAGCCGCAAGCATTAGGACGGAAGCCTCCCTTGACGACCGATGGAAGGATGTCTGCTCCTAGAAGGACATCGATTTGGCCGCTCTTAAAAAATAAGGGATCGGCCAACGGAAGATCAGGAAGCCCATCTAAGAGGTGCTGCGAGAGGGGATAAGGATGGCAGATTGCCACACAACTGAGGGATAACGAGAGCCGATGTGACAATCCGGAGCGTCGGTTCCAGCGGAGAGCTAATATGGAAATTGCGCCGTTTCCGCGACTGAGTCGTACCGACTTTCCTAGGCCCGACACCTGAGTCTGCGTTGCTTGAAATGGAAGCTTCATCAAGCGAAATAGCATTTCAGAAATGAATGTCGCTTCGGACCCCGAATTAATTAGAGCTCGGGCGGGAAAGGTGGCTCCTCGGTGACTTACGTCGATTACGGCCGTACCGAGCAACACACCTTGGTGACTAGTCGCGCAATACGATTGCACCATCTATGGATGGTGTCAATCAGTTCTCTAAGAGCCGAGCCCGACTCTTTGTTGACCTTAGGACACATTGAGCAGAACTTTCAGCTGGCTGTTGACTAACTGCCGCTTGTTTTCGTAGCGCGCACAGGGAACCCCAGGCTGATGCAAAGCTGTCGTTCGTGAGAGGACACTCCGCGACTATCGTATTTGCAACGCCTGCTGTCTTCGAAAGCAGAGGGAACAACTTCTCCACCGGAGTTAAGCGCGATTGTTTATATAAACGGCTGTGAAGACGTCTCTGAACGTAGGCCAGCGCAAATAATCACCGTGAGACACTTCCGTGTCTACGGCCGGAAGGCGACAGCCTCCAGAAGAGGTAATGGATGTGAACGTAGGAGCTGACGGGGGCAAACGACGCGGAAAGGGCGTCGATCTGGCTTATGCATCGCACTTAGCTTCCATAGACTCCACCTCGCTGCTGCCAGCCCCTTGACTAAAGCTTTGGAACATGCTTTGTATAGGCTTTCTGCATCTTCCCATAAGGCTCTAACCCGATCCTTGCGGACCTCAAGGGTACGGATCTGGCCGCCTCGGTTGAACCCGAGTCCTCAAGTGTGTCAATGCGGGCCTCAAATTTGATAAGCCGATCAGCGGCGGAAATAAAATCAGAGAGAGACATGTTTGACACGCTTGCAGGCTTTGGACTGGATCGGGTTACGACCGGACTGCGCTTGAACGCGGTGGAGGGTTGTGATTTCCCCGAGGGAACAGGAGAAGCTGAAGTGCTGCGTTTAACTAAACGCGAAGAGGATACACTCAATTGTGTACGACGTGACCGATCGGACATGAATATTGACTAGCAGGTGACTGCCAGCGGGTTTCCAGACAGAGAGGGTTTCCTATTGCCTAGAGCCCAATACAAGAGCCTACAGTCAGAGTAAATTAACTTCGTTAAGGAGGCGAGAACAATTAATTTGATCAGAATAGATCAACTGATTATAATCGAGAGAAATAATTTATTTATTCGAAATAAATAGAACACGAGAGTAGATTAATTTAATCAGAATAGATTAAATCAGCAAAAGATTACAATTAATTTGATCAGAATAGATCAAATAATTATAATCGAGAAATAATTTATTTATTCGAAATAAATAGAACACGAGAGTAGATTAATTTAATCAGAATAGATTAAATCAGCAAAAGATTACAATTAATTTGATCAGAATAGATCAAATAATTATAATCGAGAAATAATTTATTTATTCAAAATAAATAGAACACGAGAGTAGATTAATTTAATCAGAATAGATTAAATCAGCAAGAGATTACAATTAATTTGATCAGAATAGATCAAATAATTATAATCGAGAAATAATTTATTTTATTCGAAATAAATAAAAACGAGAGTAAGTTAATTTAATCAGAATAGATTAAATTAGCAGAAGAAATTGTTACAATTAATTTAATCAGAGTAGATTAAATAATTATAAGAACGAGGAATAATTTATTTATTCGAAATAAATAAAGACGCTATGTTGCCAGCTATTTGCCGTGCGATAGTTCAGAAATACGAGTACTAACACTAACCATACAACACATAGACTGGACAACTAGAACAAACTTTTTTCACGCACAAAAATATGATCGAATTGCCGCACAACTTCGTATTTGTTCGGTTTGGGCAATTCGAGCTCGGGCAGTCAAAATATGAAACGACAAAGTCATTGCGCTGCCAGCGGTCGACCGGGATAGTCGCATTTTCATATGAGCACATTCTGTGTGCTACTTTTCTTTACTCTCCCTCTCTCTTTTTTCTCTCTCTATCTCACTCTATGCCAGCACAAGCCAGTTGCCCCAAAAATTGAAATTTGTTCGCGAGTGGCAATTCGCGACGATCCCGTCTGCCATTCTTAGTAAGAGTATGCCGAACTCTTAAACGGCTTTGCCATGCTCATGCAAAATTTTAGTATTTTCGTAAAGATTTTGGGAAGGGTATGAAAGCGCTGATGTGCATAGGCATTACTTTTTCGCGATGAGCATGCACACACACATTTACTGTGTCTTGCTACATGTATGAGCATTTATGTGACTGTGTGCGAAACTTTTGCTGCCTGTAGCAATTGCAGGGCCCAACACTTGTCTATTTTGTATGGTTTGAATTGTAGAGTGACTGTCAAATGAGCCTTTGCGGCTTGCAGCAGTCATTTTGGCAATAATGAGTACATAGTGTATTCTGACATTTGTCAATACATATACATTTCCAGATCCACTTAAATCGTTTTACAACCCGTTCAAAAAATTTTGGGAGGCTATGATACTAAATTAGTTATAGTAATTTTATTTATTAAACATGTATAAGAATAAATACATTTGTATGCATATAAACAGTCTACAAGGCCGAACAAATCTAAGACCGTTCCCACAATTCTAAGGCCAAGGTCCACAAGAATAATAAACTGCAAGTGTTGGGCCCTGCAATTGCTACAGGCAGCAAAAGGTTTCGCACACAGTCACATAAATGCTCATACATGTAGCAAGACACAGTAAATGTGTGTGTGCATGCTCATCGCGAAAAAGTAATGCCTATGCACATCAGCGCTTTCATACCCTTCCAAAAATCTTACGAAAACACTAAAATTTTGCATGAGCATGGCAAAGCCGTTTATGAGTTCGGCATACTCTTACTAAGAATGGCAGACGGGATCGTCGCGAATTGCCACTCGCGAACAAATTTCAATTTTGTGGGCAACTGGCTTTTGCTCGCATAGAGTGAGATAGAGAGAGGGAGAGTAAAGTAAAATAGCGCATAGAAAAATGCTCATATGAAAATATGACCATCCCGGTTCGACCGCTGGAAGCGCAATGACTTTGTCGTTTCATATTTTGACTGCCCGAGCTCGAATTGCCCAAACCAAACAAATACGAAGTTGTGCGGCAATTCGATCATATTTTTGTGCGTGAAAAAAGTTTGTTCTAGTTGTCCAGTCTATGTGTTGTATGGTTAGTGGTACTAATCCAGATCACGATATTTGTGAGTTTCGATATCTTGTAAATATCGGCACGAAAAATGTGGCGGCTGGCGATTGTCTTTGTTTTGATTCCAAGTGCCAGCACTAGTTACGAGTGGAAATTTTATATGCGTAAGATAATTAAGTTGAATTGTGTATTTATTATGTTATGTGAAGTGTATATTATTACAGCGAAATTAAAGAAATAAATGTGCGAAATAAAAAGAATGCTTGTGTTTTATTTATTTAATGTCGGCGTGGGTACACATAGAGAGGTGTGCATGAACTATTAAGAGTCGGCTGTTGATCGACAGCCACTCCAATAGCATATACATTTAGGTCTATATGTATTTGGTGTTTCTTGTTATTATGACGGATAATACAATGATCGGAGGAAACGGCGGCTGTTGCCGACGCAGGACAGATAAATTATTGCAGTTTATTTAGATGCTTGTAGGGTATACATATGTATGTAGTTTATGTATATATGTATGTAGGTTGCGCGAGTGTAACAGCTGCTGAATCGACAACACCTTCACTTGCTCTTTGGAAGCAGACAAATGTACATACATACGTAAATACAAAAATAAAAGCAATATATGTAAATGGTGGAATTAAATAAATAGATGTAAATAGAAATAAAACAACAAGTAATTTAATTTTCGTTTGCCTTTTATTCAATTGATTCTTAATTTTTTTTTTTTTTTTATGAGGAGGCAAGAGGAAAAAATATTCAAAATATATTTATTACAGTGAATATGTATAAATGAGTATATTGAGTGCAATACACAAGTAGGACGTATGCATGCAAATGATTTATATATGTAAATATATATAAATGTATATAGATCTGTGGTGTTGTGAATGATGCACACGGAGGACATTAGTGCTGGCAAACTATCGATAACACTATCGATATATCGAATTTTCACATTTTTGCGCCACCATCGATATTTTTTTATCCACTATCGATAGGGATCGAAAATAACGCTCGCAGTTTGACACATCACTCGTTTTGGCGATTTGGTTATACGAAATTTATTAAAATATAATCCGGTATAAGCTTTTTGGTTAGTGGTATAGAACAAATTTGGCATGGACAAATTTTTGATCGATAATAACCAGGGTGAGTATTATTTTCCATTTCATTGTTAGAACCGTAAAACTAATTTTATAAGTATGTATTAACATAGATGGCGACATTTGCAATGTGGATCTTGAAAACACGGTTGCCAAAAAACCGCGCATTGGCAAATCTAAAGTTTGGCAATTCTTTACAAAAACTAATGATGGTAAATTGAAAAGTGTCGTTCATGTGATAAAACGTACAAGACAAGTGGAAATACATCTAATTTATTCGACAACCTCAAACGTGTACATCCAAAACTGCAAATAAATGAATTGCCAATCGTTAACAAAATCGAGAGCTACGTAAGCGCAACATATGATTCTTCAAACAAGCGTAAAAAGGAGCTTGATATCGCACTTATGGAGTACATCTCATCAGATATGCGACCATTCTCCGTTGTTGAAAATGCCGGGTTCGTTAATTTTATTAAGCTCCTAGACCCACGGTATAAGTTACCATCAAGGAATACTTTAAAAAATGTTATGATGGTTGAGCTATACGAAAATAAGAAATCGAAGTTGCAAGACTATTTACGCAAAACTAATGTCTGTGCCATAACCACTGACATGTGGACGTCTGTATCCAATGATGCATAAAAATGTGGATATGCTCCTCTTTCTCCAACACAATCAATGGATCTCCCAGTAAAAATTGTTTTAACTTTAAGAAAAAAGTCAGTTATGAAGTAAAACTGATTGTTTTTTAAGTTAATATAATTTTTGTTATTTTGTTAATTTTCTTGTTATAATTGTTTTGTTATTTTTAAATTTAAATGAAAATAAAGACGGTTTTAGCGATAGTATCGATAGTATCGAATTTTTTTCTAGAAAATATCGAAAATATCGAATGGCGCCACTATCGATAGTTTGCTCTAGAGGACATGTATGCATGCAGATGAGTTGTGATTGACAAAGATATTATGATCAACTTATTCACGTAAGCCAAGAATATGGCGGCTGGAATTGGCACCAGTGCCTGCCAACATTTCGTTGCATGAAAACGCTAGATCAGCCTTTGAAAAAAGCTAGAAATAGCTAGAAATATTACTTCATAGCTAAAAAAAATAACGTTAGAATATCATTTTTGGTTTATTTCGTGGTTTATAATCGTGGCACCATTTTTCTTGGAGGCGTAGTCCGTATCTACAAATATGATATTAATGTAATTGATAGTTTTATAAACATTATTATTACACAGCAATCCCAAATGGTCGACAGGTTTGATTAAACAATGTGATGCAATATACAAACATTTGAGATTGAAGAAAACAAATGGTAGTTTGTTAGGCTGTGCAAAAGCCGCTGAAGTTGACTTGAGTGTTTAGCAGTCTTGGCATGTACGTGCAAGTCTAAAAGCTTGGTATTAATGCTAGATTTGCAGTATTTGCAATAACATTTGCCCTTATCAGCTGCATCTAAAGTCAACCAATTTTTAAATGTAGGATCTTGCATACATGCTCGTTTGGCTTATCGATGTTTTTTGCCATTCAAATTTCAAATTCAAATGAAAAAATACTATTCGTATGAAAATGTGGCATCATAGAGCATAAAAA
>JAUESR010000090.1:0-23582 GCA_030914345.1 Drosophila koepferae
ATATTTTAGGACCGTATCCGAGGAACAAAAAGTGGTAACATTGGTTTGCTTATTGTTCTAGACCATTTTAGCAAATTTCATTGGTTGTACCCTTTTAAAGAAATTTACTTCATCTGTTATTCAGGAATTTTGCTGAAGAGTATATTTCACTGTTTTGGGAGTACCAGAAATTTTAGTGAGCGATAATGGAGTACAGTTTCGTGCTAACGATTTCAATGCAATTTCTTACTGAATTGGGGGTGAGACATGTATATACAGCGTTATACTCACCTCAGAGTAATGCGGCTGAACGTGTGAATCGCTCAATTCTAGCAGCAATTAGAGCATTATCTCAAGGAAGATCAGACCGACTGGGATAAAAACATAACAGCTATCTCATGTGCGCTAAGATCTGCCCTTCATCAATCTTAGGTTGCTCACCTTACAAAGCCTCTTTGGTTTAGACATGATTACTCATGGATCTGATTATCGTTTATTGAAGAACTTATCGATATTAGAAGAGCCACAACTGGCTATGAAAAGAAACCGATAAGCTCGCGTTGCTAAGAAAAGATTTACAGAAAAACATTCGTACTGCTTATGAGCGCAACACAACACAGTACAATTTAAGATCAAAGCCTGTAACCTTTAAAGAAGGCCAGGAAGCCTTTAGAAGAAACTTTAGTCAGAGTAAATTTTTCTCATAACTTCAATGCGAAATTGGGAAAGCAATTTATTAAATGTCGTATTAAAAGAAGTTAGGCAATAGCTATTATCTTTTAGAGAATTTACAAGGACAAGAGATAGGGACTTATCATGCTAAAGATATTCGAAGCTAATTCCCGCTAATATCCTGTCTAACGGTGTATATTATCGTGTATGTAATGGTCTATACAAAATTTTATTTGGGATGGGTAGTTGCAGCGCATATCGTTTGTGACAAATTTGTCACCTGCGCTGCAATGTCGAACTAGAGCTTTGGATAAAGCGGAGCTTTAGTGACAGCGCTTTCGCTTAGCTCGAAAGCTTAGGGACAATTCTTAGAAGTGCACCCAACTTCAATCGAACTCCCGAGAGAGCGAAAATTGAGAGGGTACACTGGAATGTGGCCATATAAAACGGAGTCACATTGCTGAGCTCGTTCTTTCTGACCGCATTCCTCAGGCAAACGAAATCTTCCTAAGACTTAAAAGTTTTTTTATTCTTTGTCGAAAAATTTAACTTTTACAAAGAGTGGCAAATTTAAAATAAAAAAAATAAATATATACCTAAATATCGAACAAGAAAATTTGCAATAAATAGTAACTTAGACTACGGTGCAGCTGATCGCGGCGAGAGAAGCCAGTGCAATTTTATTGCTTTGCGCAGTCGCATGCGCCTTGGCTGCCGTGCAAAAATTTTATAAAAAGAAAAAAACCAGCAGAAGGTATGTGTAGAGTTTTTAAAAAAACTTAGTTTATACAAAACTAAGAAATTTTTTTTGCTTTTCAGTGGACTTCAGTCCTATTCACATCCCCTAAGCTCGAGGCCAGCAAAGTCACCTGGGCGAGCTGAGCCGAGGTTAGGGTTAAAAATTACGCAAGGGCAGCAGAAAACTGGATCCAAACGGCAACAGGAAATAGTGCGAAAAAGAAAAGAAAAGAAAAATAATTAACTAAGAGTGCTAATATGAACAAAAATTACATATAAAATAGTGACTTTCGAAACGTGTATAAGAAGAAGAATACATATTAATATGTATTTATAAGATAGACAGAGATATGTCTATATATATAAGTGAGAAAATTAGAAGGAAAGAGAGAAAAAGAAAAAGAAAAGTGTAAGGTGTTACATTGCCGTCGGCAAGTACACTGTGAACAATTTGGTTTGTTGAATAGAAATAAATTGGAAAAATATAAACATTTATATATAATACACAAAAAAAAAAAAAAAAAAAAAAAAAATCAAATTTTTTTTGGTGACCACGAACACGTGAGAAATTAAAATAAAAGACATGTGGATGAATAGAAGGCGAAGACAAAGCCAGTACACTGTGCAACATTATTTTTTTTTCATGCAGTAACTTACGTAGCTAACTTTAAGAAAAAAAAAAAAACATGAATTAGTGAGGAATTAAATACATAAAAAGAAAATTAGACATAACTATATAAATAATAATAATCATTATAAAACAATAAAGAATATATATAAATGCTATAACAATAAAACGAGTAAAGTAAAAATAAAATAAAAAAAATAAAAATAAAAAAAAAAAATTTAGAAAAATTTTAATAATCAAGAGAGGAGGTAAAAAAATGAAATTTTTCCATATTCGTCAAATTTAACCTAATTACAAGCCGCAGTCACACTGGAAAGGCCTTTTCATCGATGGACAAAAACTGGTAAGTGCTTTATCCCCTTCTGCTCCTCTCCCCTATATTATACAGTCCTCACATTTTGATTTATCTTATGAACTAAAAATAAAAAATTTAAAAAAAAAAAAAATTTTTTTTTAAACAGTAATAACTTTTTTTTTGTTTTTTTTTGAAAATTTCTTTTTTTTTCCGCATTCACTTTGAAAAAAAAAAAATAAGAATTTGAATTACTTATTTTTGTTTATTCTGATATGATATATATATTTTTTAAAATTATAAAGCAACGAATAAATGAAAAGAGACAAAAAAAAAAAAAAAAAAAAAAAAAACCTCATCTATATATATGTGTCAAATAAACGAAATATATATATACATATTCTTAAACAAAAATAATAATAATAATATTAAATAAATCTATATATATATAAATTGTTAAAACCATTTATATAAATAATTATATCTATATATATATATATATATATATATATATATATATATACTTCAAAGAGAATTTTAAAAATTGCTTTATAGATAGCTATAATGTAATATAATACCACAATAATAATGAAATACATAAGCAAATAACATAAATAAATAAAAAAAAAATAACATAAATGAATAAAAAATTTTATTTCCCTAGCCATGTAAGCCGACGACGCGCGAACGAAATTTTAGTACAGTTACCTTGCTAAAAGGAGATAGAAAGTAGGATAAGAATGCTGTAAACATGATTATTTGTATTCTTAGTTATGTACAACTATTATACTTTAGGAATAAAATTGTTAAAATGAAATGAGGCTTTGAAATTTTAAAATTATGGCTACTATAATGGGGTAGGGAGTTTCGAGTTTTGTCTACTTGGGGGTTTTTATTAAACATTTATTAAAATTAAAAACCATGGTAGGGTAGGGTAGAGAAAGCGTGTGCCGAACTACACCTTTAGGCCTCGCCTTTCCATATTGTTTTGATTCTGGTATAAAAAAAAAACCTGTGCTCGTCTTCCCCTCCCTTTTCATTGTTTTTGGTCGTGTGGACCATATTAGTCTATAATTTTTTTGGGGTCTTATAAATTTAAAGTTTATGTATCTAGGGCAGTGAAGTAGCCAAGAACCCTCCCCACACTCCCGAATGAGCTAGGGAACCAGAAGATCCCGCCCAGCTACTTCTCGACCCGAAACTCCAACAATTCCAGCAGTTGAGTAGTTGTGTATATGTTTAAAAAAAAAAAAAAAAAAAAACAACAAAATACAGAGTATACACATACGTATATATATTACAAACGTTTTTTGGCGACGATTTGGGGCCATTTCTATACCTATATACACGCATAACCATTACAGCTTACATACTAATAGGTTTTGGTTACATGTTACTTACATCTAGTTCACAATGTTCTTATTAACTACAAAATATTCATTAACAGTTAAACTACAAATTTAACTATATAACATTATTAATTAGCATTTCATCATTATTATTATTTACTTTTACGATTAAATTTTATATGATTTTATATTTTTTTAATTTTTTAATTGTCGTGCATATTTTCTTGCCTTTCTTTATATCTTTTTTTTTTTTTTTTTTTCTTTTACTTTACTTACACAACTGATTGTTTTTCTTTATATATATATATAATTGTAGTTTTAACCGTGAATTTAAAATAAAAAAATAAGTTTTATTTTATTTATCACTTAACTTTATTTGAGAATAAATTTGCTATTTAAATCGATGCATCGATTTGATACGATCGGCGTTTGAAACTTAGACTAATTTACAATAGTTCTTACAGTAATATTTATATGAATTCAATTTGCTTATGTATTGGTGGTTTCTATGGGAAAGTCTACAGCTTATTGGACATGGACTTTGATCGGAAGATTTCCAGCTATTGGGAAATGCTGAATTTGCATTCCCACGCTTTTGGCGATTAGGGGGCTCAGTGTTTATACTGGCGCTGTGCATGATTAGGGAGCTTGGGCTCAATTGTTTATGTTATTGGCTTGTGTGAATTTAATGAAAAGATGATTATAAGTGTCGCCAATTTGGGGTTTGAATATATGTGTGTATGTATGAGGTGTTGGATATGTGACTCCCCCATCCTTAAGAAAATAGCCTGTCCTCAGGCGGGTATAGTAGGGTATAATTCGACTGTACTGTTTGGAATTTCTAATTCTTCTGTTTTAAGTGCTTCTTCTTTTTGAGAAAATTTTACAATTAATTTTTTAGGGATGCTTTTAAACTTAAAGATTAAGTACAATATTAAACTTATAGTAATTATTACAAAGGTAGTAATAGTAATGATTTTGAATACAATATTATGTTTTGTGTGTTCAAATATTATTTCTTTTGTTTGTATGTATGATATTGGTTCTAACATTTCTATTCCTTGATTAATGGTGTCTATTATATGATTTAGCTCGTTGGCTTGTACGCTATTTTCTGATAAATTATTTATTTTGTCTTCTAGTTCTTCTTTATCTTCCTGATCTAAAGTTCCGAAAAGATATTTGTAAAGTGATCCTACAGCATTTATTAATCCTCGTCTATTTCGTTTAATGATTCTAATTCCATTAATTTCTCTGTTCAGTTTATCTAATAAGTATTGGATTTGTGTTACATTATTGTATTCCTGAGCTTGTTCTGTTAATTTATTATACGTTATATCAATCTTAGTTAGATTTACTTTTAGGTAATGATGTTCGAAGTTAATTGGTAGGTCCATTGTGCCTGTTTTAAATAGTAAGTAACCGTTCGGGGCTTTTATTGGATTTATCTCAATGCTTTGAGTATGTGATGTGTTGATATTTATTAATAAAATGATTATTATTATGTTTATGATGGTCGTCTTGAACTGTTGACCTGTAATTAATTGTCATATTTACTTTTATTAACTTTCTTTTTCTTTTTGAATTTTGATTTGTAGTGTGTTATTTTTCTACCTCTGTTGACTTCTTCATAGTGTTTATCATCTATTTGTGTTATATTTCCTGTTTGCTTGAAAGGGTTTGTTGATTTTGATTTTACTAATGGTGATTCTCTATACCTAATGTCTACTTCAAAATCTGTTCTATTTTCATTTAATTTTTCAATTTTATTTTTCTTATTTAGTTGTGTATCGTATTCAGGGGTTCCTGCGTAAATGAAAATGTCTGCTGGTGTTCTACCAGTCGTATTATGTTTTGTTTTGTGATTATATGTGTAAAGTATTATTTCGAATCTAGTTAGTTTATCTTCTTGATTTGTGTCAGAATTAATAATTCTCAATTTTTCGTTTATTGTTTTATGGAATCTTTCAATATCTGAGATACCATTTTTACTAGTTGTGATAGATATTTTTACGTTTTCTGTTTTTAACCATATTTGTAGTGCGGAGCACAAGAAAGCTGAGTCTTTATCTGCTTTTATTTCAATTGGTTTTCCCATGTCATTAAATACTTTTAAAAGAGCTCTTTTGGCTTCTAGCCAATCTCGACCGTTTACTTCAATTAAAGTTGCGTATTTGGAATATAAGTCTATGCAAGATAGAAATTGTTTGTTGTCTACTATGTAAAAATCAATGACATATTTTTCTCTGGGATTATGGACTTCTGGAGTTAATTCAAAGGCTAACTTTGTGTTTCTATGTTCTGTTTTTGCTATGTTACAAACTTTACATTCGTTAATTATATTTTGAATTAAATTTTGGTAATCTGGATATAGTATTTTTCTTTGAATAATAGTGTCATTTTTTCTATTCCTGGATGTAGTAATTTTTGATGTGTATTAATAATGTATTCCTTAAATTCGGAATAGGTTTGGAAATCTATTAATTTTGTTGTTGATCTCATTACTTTTGTAATGTTATTAGGACTAATTATTTCAACGAAAGCGTTTTGAAAAGTAAGAAAATCGGTTTCGTTGTTAAAATATATAACACTTTTCTTTGAACATAAATATTCTTTTATTAATTCTTTTGCATGATCATGTGTCATTTCGAGATAGTTTATTTTAATTTTTGTTTTATAGAAGTAATTTGTTACTTCTACGTTATTTGAGTTATTCTTGACAAATTCTATTTGTCTTTTAAAATAATTAATTGGTCTTTCAGTGAAGAAATGTAATGCTGGCTATCTTCTTGAGCGCTGTGGATTGTTGCTGCGGTAGCATCGGAAGTTTCTCCTAACAAGTTTTCTTCAATTCTTACTCTAGATAAAGCATCTGCAACATAGTTTTCTTTACCTGGTACATATTTGATGTGATAATCGAATTCATTTAATTTTATTTTCCATCTTTGTAACTTCATATTTGGTTCTTTGATATTATTAAGCCAGACGAGTGGTCTGTGATCACTGAGGATTTCGAATTTTCTTCCATAGAGATAAGATCGGAAATATTTTGTTGCCCAAACAATTGCTAAAAGTTCTTTCTCAATTGTTGAATAATTAATTTCATGTTCATTTAAAGTTCTACTTGCGAAACATATTGGTTTTTGATTCTGTGACAGAACAGCTCCAATAGCTATGTTACTGGCATCAGTTGTGAGGCAAAATGGTTTTTCGAAATTCGGATAAGCTAGTATTGGATCGGACGTAATTAATACTTTTAGTTTTTCGAATGCGGAAATGTAATTTGATTCTTTAATATTTATAATTGCACCCTTTTTTAGTTTTGAGGTCATTGGCTTAACAATGTGTGCAAAGTTAGGAATGAATTTTCTATAATAACCACAAAGTCCTAAAAATGATTTTATTTCTTTTTGGGTCTTTGGTATTGGGAAATTTTTTATGGCTGATATTTTTATAGGATTTGCTTTTATTCCTTCTGTTGTTATTATGTGTCCAAGGAATTCAGTTTCTTTTTTCATGAATTCGCATTTGTCTAATTGCAGTTTTAAATTAGCTTCTCGTAGTTTTGTGAATACCCTTTTTAATGATACTAGATGTTCTTCCAATGAAGTGGAATACACTATTATATCATCCATATATACTAAGCAATCTTTATAGATTAAATCTTCTAGTAAATTGTTCATACAACGTTGAAATGTTGCTGGGGCGTTTTTCAATCCAAAAGGCATTCGAGTGTACTCGTAATGTCCATTTTTGGTTGAGAAGGCTGTTTTTGCTATACTATTTGGGTCCATTTGTATTTGATGAAATCCTTTCGCTAAGTCAATAGTGGTAAAATACTGACATTTGCCAAGCTTGTCTAGTATGTTATCCATGACTGGAATAGGATATTTATCATCGATTGTTATTTCGTTCAAGTTTCGGTAGTCAATGACTATGCGAAACTTTTCTTTACCTGATGCATCACGTTTCTTTGGCACAATCCAAATTGGTGAGCAATAAGGTGAATTTGATTTACGAATTATACCTTGTTTGATCATGTCTTTGATTTGTTTTTCGACTTCTTCGTCGAATGTTTGCGCATACTTGTATGGTCGCTTATGAATTGGATCCTCGTGTTTAGTTTGTATGACATGCTTAATTGTACTTGTGAAAGTCAAATTGTCACTTTCTTTGTACTGAATGTCACTAAACTCGAAAAGGATTTTGGTTAGTTTTGTTTTTTCCTCATCGTTCAGATGTTCTAGTCGGAATTGATTTGTTTCATTTAATTCATTATTTATTGCATAGTTTACAGCTATGTCATTTGATTGGGGCGGATCAAGGCATTGAAATGCGGTCTTGTCCTTAACAGGATCTTCACGATCATATTTCATTAGAAATGAATGCTCGTTTAGAATAACTGTTTTTTGTTTATAATCAATTCTTGCTTCGCAAGATTCTAGATATTCTCTACCTAGTAGAATATCATATTTGTCGGAAAAGTTGTGTACATAAAATTTTTGATTAGTAGGGCAAAGCTTACTAGGGGCAAAAGATATGTAATTATTTAGTTGGACAATGCCATTTATAGTTTGCACTTTTAGTTGGCAAGGTTTAATGGGAAAATTTAAAAGGTTTTGTTTGATTAGATTGATGGACGAACCTGTGTCGATTACACAGTTAAAATGTTGGCCATTCATAACTAATCTGATGAAGGGATTTGATCTTCTTGATCCGAGGCTTCTTGATGAAAATTTTCTGAAATATCCATCTTAGAATAACCACTAGTACTTTCTCTTTGTCTTTTTACTGGCGGATTTGTTACTTGATAATTAGAGTTGTTTTTCTGCTGATAATTCATTGGATTCTGAGATCTACTTTGAGTTAGCTTTTGTTGGAATTCTTGATGTAGTTCTTGATTACTTTCTTTGGTATTATGTGAATAGTTTTGAGTATTGCTACTCGAAGGTTTTTGGTTGTTATTCATAGTTTTTCCACTGGTTTGATAATTTTGGCTTTGATTAGATTTTCTTGTTTCGAATGTATTGTTTTCATATAACCCTTCTCTTTGAGCTACTTGTTTTAGTTTGCTAACTGTTGTAATGTCAAACCTAGCTAATGTCATAAATAGTCTATCTGGAAGTTTTTTAGTAATTACATCTTTTATAGTGTTTTTCATTGCATTTGTATAGATTGTGGTACTGTATTGATCGTTTTCAAGGCTAAGCTTGCTTGTTATAATGTAGGACTTATTCTCTAAATCTTCTATGAACTTACGAAGATTTCCATGGTAGTTGGTGTTGTAGAGTCTTCTTAAGAGTTCTTCATATGGTGTGTGTGTTTTCAGCTCGTTGATGAGTGCTGTTCGTAGTTCCATCCAGTTGTTTGCTTGTGCAAGTTGTGATATCCGTTGGGCTTCTCCTGATAAGAGCGTCTCTATTGCTCCATACATGATGTTGTGTTGTCGTATATCCTTGGTCGGGTACAGACTTAGGATGTAGTCTATTCTTCTGATGAATGTTGTTAGATTTTCGGAGTTTCCGTCGAATGTTGGCACATGTCTAAGTGAAGACAGCGCATGGTTAAGATGAGTCTCTGATAATTCTAGAGCCATCTTGATTTTGTATATTTTTTGGTTTGTTTAAGAACTTTAGGTTTGTTTAAATGTCTTTTTAGTTCATTTAATGTAGTTGATTAATTCGTTGTATTAATTCGTATAATTAGTTCGAATTTTGTTAACGATTTTCGATTAAACAATTTTTTTTTTATAAAATACTTGCCGCTTACAGGGATCAAAAGATTTGTAAGGCCCGGACACAAGTATTTCGTAGTGGTTTTTTTTCCACTACACAGAGCTTCAAAATAGTCCAGCGGATCTATTTATTAGCAGAAGCCTGTATTTTATACGCGACACTCCGCGTAGTTCTTTCGCGTATCAGTATGATGATGAATTAGATGTTCACCAAAACTGATCTTACCCGGCTGCGCCAATTGTAGTTTTAACCGTGAATTTAAAATAAAAAAATAAGTTTTATTTTATTTATCACTTAACTTTATTTGAGAATAAATTTGCTATTTAAATCGATGCATCGATTTGATACGATCGGCGTTGAAACTTAGACTAATTTACAATTGTTCTTACAGTAATATTTATATGAATTCAATTTGCTTATGTATTGGTGGTTTCTATGGGAAAGTCTACAGCTTATTGGACATGGACTTTGATCGGAAGATTTCCAGCTATTGGGAAATGCTGAATTTGCATTCCCACGCTTTTGGCGATTAGGGGGCTCAGTGTTTATACTGGCGCTGTGCATGATTAGGGAGCTTGGGCTCAATTGTTTATGTTATTGGCTTGTGTGAATTTAATGAAAAGATGATTATAAGTGTCGCCAATTTGGGGTTTGAATATATGTGTGTATGTATGAGGTGTTGGATATGTGACTATATATATATATTAGTGCATACCAGGGTGCTCCTTGGGCCCAAGATGACGATGGCATGTTGACAGTACTGTGGAATTTAAAACATTATAAATACAAATAAAAAGTCTCTTAATCTATTTATAAATGCATTGCTTATTATATCTGCCCTTTCAAAAATGACACTATCGATGTCGTTTATAGTTACTCCGCTTGGCTGCTCACTGTTCTTCTACGTTAGCGCTGCAGCTATTCTAGCCGAGTCCATTGATTATGCTGTCCGTTAAATCTGTTTAATTACATGGCCGGTGTTCGGGATGAATTAATTCAGTACTATGGCGTTGTATGTTGTTGGTTGTTGTTTTAATTTTTCATTTTATTGTTGTAGTTGTGATTTCCTTTTTCTCAGGCGGTTGTGGAATTATAGACTGTTGTTTTATACTGTGCAGTAGTTTAGTTATTATGAGCGTCTTTTGCGGCGACTATTAGGTGACGTTATGAAGTTTGCTTGTCTTGATGAGGTGTTTTATATTCGTTATTGTTTCTATTGTTATGGGTTAGATGTAGATCATGATGCTCTTTTATTGTTGCTTATAGTTTGATCGTCTGATTAAGTTCCAAGAAGTGAGCAAGCTGCTCTTACACGTTTCACTTTAGCGAGGCGCTAGTATTGTATTAATGTTAAGCGCCTACATTTTGTTAAATTTAATAATTGTTTATATACACATACGACACAATATCGTCACTGTCCACAACACACGTGTTGATAATAATTTTTCTTTCCACACCACGTTCAGTTCGCCACGTCTGCACTTGCTCAAGGTCTATTGAATTCTCCTCTTCTAACTCGCTGACTGCCTAAAACTCAGCGATGCTAAGCATAGCTGTACCATCGTCTGGCTTTCGTCGCTTGTCCGCTTGCGGTACAATCGTATGATGCTAGGCATGAACAGTTAATGCGAAGGTCTAGGCAACGCTTGCTAAGCAATTGCAGTAGGGTGATAGGGTAAATTTATGGCCACTACAGCACAGATAATGCAACAAGACCTGCTCGAAGAAGCATTATCTGAAGACCATGGAAATTCGTCATGTCCGAATCTGTATATCTTTTAGGTGGTATACGCCTAAATTCTTTCCGTCCTCGGATTTAAGTACATAATAATTTGAACTTCGCTTTTGATGTACTCTAGCTGGAATAAACACAGGTGCCAACTTAGCACAAAATCTCTTACTAGCATTACTCTGTGTGAAATTCCTTGCATATACTGTATCTCCTACACTTAGTTGCACGTTGCGACTACGAAAATTATAGCGATTACGGTGAGCGAATCGTGAGATTTTTTTACTTTTTGTTTTGCTTTTTGTCGTAACAACTGTAGAATATCCTGATTGTTCAGTTTAGTGTCATCGTTCAAAAGGTTTAAATTCCTTAACAGAGAGTAATCTTTACCATTTAAAATCATATTTTGGCCAAAAGCGAGGAAATAAGGGGAATATCCAGTACTTCGGTTGTAATGAAGCTCTCAATGCTCCACTGATAGCATTCAAATTAACATCCCAATGGGTATGTACCTGATCAATGTAAGCTCGTACTGCTTGCTAAAACTGATCTATTTAACCGTTCGCTAGCGTTAGCCTGTGGAGAGTAAATGGCAGTACATTTTTGAGTTACGCCAAAACTCGTTAAGAAGGCTTGAAAATCACTAGACTTACAATTGGGACCCATTGTCGGTAAGTATCATTTCTGGTACTCTAAACGTGTAAAATATAGTTCCTTCTAAAAATTCGCAAAATCCAGAGGCTGTAAACTTCTTAAGAGGACACAAGAAATGAAATTTTGTGAAATGGTCAACCACTATAAGTAGGCCAATGTTACCGTTTTTGGAACGCGGATAGGGTCCTAACAGATCGATGTATAACTTTTGGAAAGGTCTATCCGAAGAAAAAGGGTTTACCCATTGGAGGTTTAAGAATGGTGTTTTGGACTCTTCGTCGTGCGACATATAACGCATTCAGATATGTATTTCCGAATCTGACTAACCATTTTGGGCCAGAACAAATATCGCCTTATCTTTTCTACAGTTTTGCTCATGCCACAGTGCGCTGAGCTCGGCACGTCATGTGCCTGCTGTAAGGCGTCTGTTACTAACGTTGATGGTACCCAAAGTTTCCAAGAACTATTTTCTTGTTCTTCATTGCCTGATGCGAACTCTGTTCTTTTATAACCAAATTATCCATTACTTGTCCATTACTGGGAATCTGGATTGATTCAATTTGATTTTCTCAATTAAACTTAAATACTCAGGTGATTGGGAATTCTCTCGAAGTTAAATCGATAGTCGGACAGTTAAAGGTAATTTCTTCAATAGCTGGATCATTTTGGCGAGATAAGGTATCTGCTACAACATTTAACGAACCTTTTCTATGCAAAATACTAAATGAAAAGATTCATAGCTTCATGGACCATCTGGCAAGTCTACCAGATAAATCTTTCTGATTCATCAGCCATTTCAGCGCAGCATGATCAGTTTATCACTACAAATTCCTTACCTTCGATATACGATCTAATTTGTTTATTCCTTTAATAACTGCTAAGCATTCCAATTCTGTAACTGAATAATTACGTTGAGCTTTGGATAGTTTCTCGGACATATATGCTATAGGTAACTCAATGTCGTCCCTTTCCTGAGCTAAAACACAACCTATTCCATACGTACTTGCATCGCAAAGTAAAACGAATGGCTTCGAAAAATCTGGTGTTATGAGAATTGGTGATGCTGTCAAGCAAGACTTTAACGATTCGAACGAATGTTGGGCTTCAGGATTCCACTGTATGCCTTTCTTTTGTTTTAGCAACTCTGTCAAGGCAAAACTGACTGTGGCATAGTTTTCTACAAATCGTCTGTACCACCCTGATAAACCTAAAAATCGGCGTAGTTGTTTTACGGTTGTAGGAACTGGAAACTCACTGATGGCTTTGATCTTATCGGGGTTTGTTCTTATTTGTCCATCTCCTATTATAAATCCCAAGTAAGCGATTTCCTTCATACAAAATTTAGACTTGCTTATGTTTATCGTAAGATTTGCTCTACGGAGACATAATGCTATTTCTTGCAACAACAACAAATGTGAGTCTAAGTCGTCAGACAAAACAAGGAGATCGTCTAGGTATACAAAACTCGTGAACGTAAATGAGCTGGAATCACCTGATCCATTAGTCTACATAGTGTTTGAGCGGCATTACATAGTCCAAATGGCATCATTTTGTACTGATATAATGGTCTGTTTGGAATCGTGAAAGCCGTATATTGTCGAGATTTCTCATCTAAAAGAATTTGCCAATATTCATGTTTCATATCCAGACCGGTAATGTAACGAGCTGGCGGTAGGCGACTTAAAATGCCATCAATATGGTAACCTATTAACCTCTCTTGAGTCTAAGCAAAGTCGATATTTTTCTCCCTTCTTTACTAAAACGCAGTTACTACTCCAAGGGCTGTTTGACTCTTCTATGACATCTAGTGCCAACATGTTATCGACTTCAGCAAACATAATCCTTTCAATAGCTGGCGAAACTGGCCAATGTCGTTGTTTTACTGGTCTTGCTGAACCAACCTCTATAGAATGCGTCACTAAGTTGGTGCGACCAAGGCCTTCAGTATCGAAGGATGGAAAAATTGATATAACTTTATCAAGTCGTGCCTTCTCTTCTTCTGATAACTTGTGATAGTTGGGTGGATCTTCGTTATCATCGATTTGACCTACGTCTAATTCCGCTACTTTCTCTTGCGAAGTTATTCTGTCTAGAAGTCCGAATTTTTTCCAAAAATCGATGCCCAGATATACGTCTTGTTTAGTTCGGGAATGATAAACATTTCCAGATCGGCTTCTTTCCCTTGATATTTAATCTGGCTTGTGAGTTTTGCTACTACCTTACTTGCTGTTCCGTTTGCAGCTTTAATGTATCCTGAACATTTTCTAATTTCCTTATTTACTAACAATTCTTTTGCTGCTGAGCCACCAATACAACTTATAGTGGCTCCTGAGTCTAGCAGGGCTATATAACCTGTACCTTCTATATTAACGTCAGTGAAGAGCCTATTATCTGAGCTTAAAAAAATCGCTGATATAAGCTTTCACCTAAACCTTCGTATCCTTCTCCAAAAATCTCTTAAAACGTTTCGTTGAACGTTTAGGCTTAATCATATACTTGAATTCATTTATTCTATAAAAAATTTGCTTACGAACTAAATTGTAATTTCCTATTCTTTTATGTATGGGTATAAAGGAAAAAATGAATGTTCGACGAATTATATTGGTAGTCCGTCTGAGTACTACTATCATGTCTGTCAATGGTTTCGGAGGATGTGTCTACTTGGTGTTGGTTGACACATCCCTTTTCCGGTTTCCCGAAGGGTTACATTTCGGACACAGGGGTTTGAATATTTCTTAGCTCCACACCCGAAACAAAATATTTTCCGAGGACTTTCTGCAGTCGTCGAATCTATGTCCAGATGTGTCCCAATTCCAACAAACTAGTATTGTTTTGTATTGGGTCTTGTATTTTGTAACGAACCTTCGGTTATACCCGAGTCTAAGCCGGGCCAGTTTCAGCCGACTGTGCGTTCGTTTCAACAAATTTATTTGTTGAAGCCCTTGCGATATTGAATAATAACACTTTGGGGATTTGGATTTTGTACTTGGTATATTCTCGTTATAAATTATAATTATTATTTAGCGATACAACACACTTGTATAGTCGTCGTGCGTTATGTCTGTTCACGCACTCCGGCTGGGCAGACAATTATGGCTCAGTAGCACCAGGATTCGCCCAAGCGCTCCAGCTCACGCCAGGATTTGCACTGTCCACTCCGGCGGTTCGCTCGGCTGTACAGGCTACTCCTACTACTGGACTCGCTCTTGGCACACCTAGGTTCTTATGCGCACAATTTCTACCTATTCGCACGGCTACGTGAACCTACACAAGTTTTATCACGAGACTTCTGGCCAGAATACAATTTGCAGTTGCCTTGTATCAACTCGCTAGTTGATGGCCACTACTGCTTCTGTATGTCTGGGTCCTTAAAGGTGTCTGAAGTATCCTCCCAGGATACTTTGGGATGCTCCCACGATGTCCTATCTCTTTCGAGTCCTGGATATCGGTGTCCTGCGTCGATATCGTAGTCCTTCGATGTCTTTGTTCGCGTTGACTTGTATTGAACTTCACTTGAATCTCACTCTTGATCTTCACTCTCGATCTCACTCTTGATTCTTGCGTACTTTCCACTTTCTGCGCACTTTTGATTTATCGATTTTCTCTATGACACCGCCGGTGCCCTTTTATAGGGCCGCCGCAGGCCCTGTTCGGCTCTGGAGCGGGGCCTGCCTGCCGCTCGTGTCCATCTAACGGCACAATGGCGTGATCTGGGTGACGCCAGCAGGCCGCCAAAAGTCGCGGGCAGCTTCGCGTTGGCCGAAGTACCGCTGTTGCTATGCAAAAAGACAGCGTCCGTCACTTGGAGCGGTACCTCGGCTAACGGTGCCCTATGACCTGCGGTCGAGCGACGCGAGCCAATTGCTGACACTATAGGAGCGAGAGAGACGGACTATAGTCCGCTCTCTGACCCTTCCAGTCGCGAGGGTTGCTCCTATAGTGTTCGCGTCGCTGTGTGGAGCAATATATGCATGCACGTATGTGCATATAAGCACACAGCAAATACATGTGTTTATATACACTGCATACGTGCATACCTATATTGCTCCTCACACTCCCCTCTTCTTTCGGAAAACACGACCTTCGTGTTTTTAAATTCCGCGCCTCTTTTTCCGTTGCCGCTCCAACTTGCGTTGATCGATGACCCGCTGCTCCACAGCGCGTCGATCATCGCTGTTAACAGCGCTCTGATGAGCCGTGCTGCTCATCAGCGGTTTTCCCGCTCGCTGCTGGCAACTCTGTGCGTGCTGGTAAGTGAGTTAGATATTTTCATTTTCTCTTACGTATTTTCATCGTGAATTCCATTCCTCTAGCCCGAGTTGGTGCCTCCATGATGCCCCTGGACCCGATGGACCTGCCGCCGCCTCTGCCCACGCCGGGCGCCGCTGCAAACACTCCTCTTCGTGATTGCAGGCCCCGGTGGCTGCGGCGCAGGTGCGCAGGTCAGATGGCCAATTCTCCCAATTGGCACACCTCGTCCGTTATTTCGTTATTTCCGTTATTTCCACCTCTGGATGGGCTCTTGGTGTCCTCCAGGACTCTCGGATGGAATCACGACTTCAGTTTCTCGTGGTGCTGTTGGACTTCAGTTAGTATCGGCGTCGTTCGCAAACCGGTCAACGGCGCCGTGACGTTGAGAAATGGCAATGGCAACACTCTCCTCGTCTTCGCATAGCTCCAGCGGAATCCGCTGGCCAATGCACGAGGATTTGCCAGAGCCCCTTTCTCCACCCGTCACGCCAGTTGCCGCGACCGGCCGCGTGGCAGGCGCCCACACTCCCAGTCGTCCAACAGCAGCCACTCACCAGTTTGTACGTGTTTTGTTTGTGTTGATTTGCCTTTTGAAATTTCGAAGTGGACGTCGTTCGCGACTGGGGCCGGTGCTCGAAGATTTGGCGTCGGTTGTGCATATCGGAGCACTCCTCATACGCGCATAGCTCCAGCGGAGTCACTGGCCAAAGCGCGAGGATCGGCCGATAGCTCTTCCGACGCCTCAGAACGACCCACCGGTGTGCACCCAGCCGCGTGGCACACGTCCACCGTTTCCACTTCCAAAGCCAAAACCAGCCTTCTGCCTGCATGCTCTTATATAGCCCACGCCGCCGCTCTGCCGACGACGCGGGCATCAGCATCTAACGGGTTGCATTTCGGCCTGCTCTAGCATACCCGTCCTAGTTGCTGAATTCCAGGCAGGCCGAGCGCTACGGTATCGCCCCGATACCGCTGCAATGCATCCCCTTGCCCCGCATCCTTGTCTGCCCTCCTGAGGCAAACGCAGTCTATGCCTTTGCAAGCTCTCTCTTGCCTTGCATAGTTGTTGCCTGTGTTAGATGCGTTCTGCAAATTGTTCACTGGGTTACGCGCCCTACGCATGTTGTTGTTGCCCGTTTTGTATGCTGCGTGTCTTTTGTTGTTGGCTGTTTTGCATGTCGTATGCATTTCGCTCTCCGCTCGCCTCTCCCGAGCTAACGGCGTTTGCTGGGCGTTCGCTCGCCTCTCGCGAGCTAACGGCTGATCGCTGGGCTCGCTCGTCTCTGGCGAGGCCATTGACCCTTTCTCGTGTTCTTGCGCACGCTTATCCGTAATCAGCTGTGTATGTTTTTGTTATCGCGTGCGCTTGCTGGGAGCATACATTGTTGTTGTTTATGTTTATGCGTGCGCATCCAACTCTTGTCAGCTGAGCGTGTTGTTGTTTCGTACGCTTGTTTGTTATGTGTGTTGTTGTTACGTACGTAACAGTGCGCGCGCAATTTAAAATTTTGTTGTTACGCGGCACTTAGCTAACAGTTTTAACTGTTCGCTTCCCATAAAAATTTCAATTTTTTCCTTCGTTTTAGGTGTTTTTAGGCGTTTAAAAGAGCAATACACATCGCGATGTGTATTCACTCCTTTTTTTTTTTTTTTTTTTTTTTTTTGAAATTTTTACTTTAGGCAGCTTGCTCTGCCGCGCTATGCGACTCACCCGTCTCGCAACTCCACGGCTTCAGGTCAGCCACATGCGCGGTCCGGGTCCGATTTTCGGCATCCCAGTTGATGCGGCAGATGACAGGCGACACAAACTTGACCACCGTATATGGCCCTTCGTATCGCGGTGCCAGCTTCGCTGCGAATCCGTCCGCGGCATTGGACAAGTGGCGTTTCTTTCGCCCACGCCTCGTCCCCAATAGCCGGCTTCCATTGCCGCCGCCGCAAGTTGAAATGCCGCGCCTGTTCTTGAATTGGTCTTTCCAACTTTTCCAAGAGCTTCTCGGGCCTGTGGGCGGCTGCCTGTCGCCGACTAGACTGGTAGCGCTGGCACAGCTCGCACCGCTGCACGTAGTTGCGCACTTCCCGGTACATCCCTGGCCAGTAGTACCCTCGCTGCCACCCAAGCAATTGTTTTTCTGCTCCCAAGGTGGCCAGCGGTGGCTGCGTCGTGGCTCACCTCTAGCACTTGCTTGCGCCGCTCTGTCGGCACACACAGCCTCCACGCAGCTACATCAACTTGGCCGGCTTGGTGCGGGACGTGTCGATATAAGTTTCCAGACTCTTCTTTGTAGTCTGGAAACTTGTGCGGAGCTCGGTGCAAGCCCTGGCGCAGCTTTCGAAGCCAGTGACATTCTGTCCCAGCTGGCGTCTCCTTGCTCTTGGCCAAGCGGCCTGCATCCTTCTGGTCGCCTTTAACGGCGTCTCGCGACCCACTTCCTCACTGGCCACAGCAACTGCCAGCTTTACTTCCCGCTGTCCATCCCACTGTGGGTTTCTTGGCTCAAGCCTCAGTGCCAAGCCGCCACATTCCAATGTGGTGCCAATGCCGGCCAAGAAATCCCAGCCCAGCACCAGATCGTCGATCACTCCTGGCAGAATTAGCAATGCAATGTGCACTTGCTGTCTCCCCAGGCTGACCTTCGTCTCCAGTTGCCAGGTCCACTTCACTGCAACTGCCGTTCGCCAGACGTATGCGTCGCCTTGTGGCACGCACCACGCCCACTCCTTGGAGCCTTTCAGCGAGCTTTTCGCTAATAAAGCTGCTGGAGGCTCCTGTGTCGATCGTGGCTTTCTGCTGGCTGGCTCCAATGACCACGATCGCCGTCAGTTGGTGGCCTTCGTCATGTAGGCTGCCTACTAACGCCTGGGGGGCTCCTTGACGCTGCTCCCGCTTGCACCTGGATGACGGGTGTCGCTGGTCATTTCTTGACTGGCAACAGGTAATCGTGCGCACGCCTATACGTCCACACTGCCAGCAGAACTCCAGTGCCTTGTTACGGCACTCCAGTGCCCGGTGCCCTTCCTGGCCGCACATCCGGCATGCCCTGGCAGGATTGGGAATGTGTGTCCTTTGTCCTGGGGCACCAGTCCTTGGCGCTGGACGAGGATACAGACACTCCTCTTTGTGGCCATCGTCATCCGCCATGACCATCAAACGCGTCTGTGTTGGCCGCTGCAGCCGACGCAATCTCTCGCGGTCTCGCTCCAACTCCTCGAACTCGTCGGCCAGCCTCATCAGCTCCATCAGACTCTGGAACTGATACGGCCGAGCGTAGGCGCGCAGATCAGGGATGCTGTTGTTGTAGATCAACTTCATCTCATGATCTGGCCCATAACGCAGCGGCCGCATGAGAGTCTGCATCTCCACCATGTAGGTCTTGAATGGCTCGTCCACCATCTGCTTCCGACGCTTGACCTCGTCCTTGAGATCCTCCAGGTAGTCCCTCGGCAGGAAGAACTCCTGGAAGCTTCTCACGAAGGTTCCCCACGCCTTCCAATGCCTATTGTTGGCCACGTACCACTTAGAGCCATGCCTTTCAGCAGCTCTGGCATCGCTCTCGGGATCAAATCCAGATCCAGGCCATAGGTGTCTGCTGACCACTCCACCTGCTCCAGGAATTCCAACGGCTTTGAGGTGCCATCGAAGCGGAAGTTCCACTCCCTCACCTGTTTGGCCACCTTTGGGTACTCCTGCTCTGAGCTGCTGGGCCCTCGCGTCCTTATCTCTGGCTGTGGTGTAGACGTGGCTCTCCACGCTCCTGGCTCTGTCTGCTGCAGCCGTGCAGCGGCACTGGTGGATAGCAGAGATAGCCGCGCAACATTCGCCTCTTCCTCGTACTGGTCATTTCCCACGATGACCGTTGGCACGTCCTCGCTGTTCGAAGGGCGGCGTCCATGCAGTCGCGCCAGCTCGGCGAGCCTGAGAGAATATGGGATTCTTCCCTCATTCGTCTCCACCCACTCACCGAACTGTCTCCGCATCACGTCCAATGTGCCCGACAGCGTGACTCCGAATTCGTCGCCGTATCGGAGCACATCGTCCTTTTTGAGATTATATACCCAAGCTCGCACCATTGTTCACAAGTATTGCTTATTCTCTTATCGCAGGGCCCCACGTTGGGCGCCAGTTGTAGCACCAGGATTCGCCCAAGCGCTCCAGCTCACGCCAGGATTTGCACTGTCCACTCCGGCGGTTCGCTCGGCTGTACAGGCTACTCCTACTACTGGACTCGCTCTTGGCACACCTAGGTTCTTATGCGCACAATTTCTACCTATTCGCACGGCTACGTGAACCTACACAAGTTTTATCACGAGACTTCTGGCCAGAATACAATTTGCAGTTGCCTTGTATCAACTCGCTAGTTGATGGCCACTACTGCTTCTGTATGTCTGGGTCCTTAAAGGTGTCTGAAGTATCCTCCCAGGATACTTTGGATGCTCCCACGATGTCCTATCTGTTTCGAGTCCTGGATATCGGTGTCCTGCGTCGATATCGTAGTCCTTCGATGTCTTTGTTCGCGTTGACTTGTATTGAACTTCACTTGAATCTCACTCTTGATCTTCACTCTCGATCTCACTCTTGATTCTTGCGTACTTTCCACTTTCTGCGCACTTTTTGATTTATCGATTTTCTCTATGACACCGCCGGTGCCCTTTTATAGGGCCGCCGCAGGCCCTGTTCGGCTCTGGAGCGGGGCCTGCCTGCCGCTCGTGTCCATCTAACGGCACAATGGCGTGATCTGGGTGACGCCAGCAGGCCGCCAAAAGTCGCGGCAGCTTCGCGTTGGCCGAAGTACCGCTGTTGCTATGCAAAAAGACAGCGTCCGTCACTTGGAGCGGTACCTCGGCTAACGGTTCCCTATGACCTGCGGTCGAGCGACGCGAGCCAAATGCTGACACTATAGGAGCGAGAGAGACGGACTATAGTCCGCTCTCTGACCCTTCCAGTCGCGAGGGTTGCTCCTATAGTGTTCGCGTCGCTGTGTGGAGCAATATATGCATGCACGTATGTGCATATAAGCACACAGCAAATACATGTGTTTATATACACTGCATACGTGCATACCTATATTGCTCCTCACAATTTCTGATATGCTATCTGTGACGTTAGCATCGTCCGATAACTGCTCAGAATCATCGGGTGTTGACAATTCTGTGATATATGAGCGCATAGCTCGAGGCTTAAATGTTTTTGTGTCATTATAAAACTGTTCATGTTTCCTGATTTCTCGCCGGAGCTGTTGTCTATTCAAGAGATTTAAATGAAGTAGTTCGTGATGCACCATGGGTTTGGCGTTTCTAATCAACAGATCAACTAATTCGGTTTCAGGTATGCAATTTTGGAGTCTGTCAACTTGATCTTCTATTGCATATTGAAAATCGTCAAATGGTTCGTTTTCGCCTTGTCTACGTTTTCGTATCTTCTCCCAGATGTCATAGTCGGTTTCTATATCTTCAAATCTTCTCTTGAACTCTAAACAAAGATTTCCCACGTAAAATTAGGGTGGGTACCGTGAAACTTCCAGTACCAATCAGTTGCTTTACCCGTGAATAACAGGTATAAAGTTGATAATCATTGTTCAAATTCTGTTTAGTGAGAGAACGAACGCGATAAATAAATTTATCCATTCGCATGCAATTCTTGGACCCATCTAATTTGATGTACCAACTTTGCATAATATTGGGTACTTTCCCAGGTGAACTTTTGGAAATGGATATGTTTCCATGGGCACTAGCCCTCGAATTGTTCGTCTGAAATTCTAAACTATTGAAAGGAGGTTGGGAAACGTTCGGATTATCGGTTCTTGTATTACTATAATTAACTGATGGTGGTGCTTGTTCAGATGTAACTAGTTTTAGAGCTGCTAATTGATTCTGTAGAGATGTTTCGAAAGCCTTGTTTAAATATGTTGTGAGCTGTTCGATTAATTGCGTCTGCTGGCTACTGATAGCTAACTATATATAGCTATCTCAACTTGATCGTTAAGCCTGAGGTCAGAAGTATTAACTGGTTCGTTCGGGTTACTGTCCGATTCTCGACGAGCGGTAGATCGCGTTTGCATCCCTCGTCTTGGAGTTATTCCTCGACTCCTAGTGGATCTTTGGTTTCTTCTAGTGTAATTTGACCTATTACCGTTTGCACTAAAAGATTCATTGGCACTATGCTGTAAGCCGGCTTCAGACTGAAGTTCTGCAAACAGCGTATTATCTGAAAATGTCAATGACATTGCTGTACAATCAACATTACATACAGGACATTTCGAAGTTACCCTAAGATGCTTTGTAATGCAGAGTTTTTGAAATACATACCTATATGGTGTCTTTGTTCCTATTAAAAACTTCGTTACATATATTACAGAACGGTTCTTCTGTTTGCAACTGTGATGCTATATCTTCGTTACTATGTATTACCGACATTTTGCTTTATCCTTATCGAGAAAACTAAAGAATGAAAATTTTAATCTGATTAGGTTATTAATGTGTCTGTCTTTTCCATGTCAGAAACTTATAAGGTGATGTCAGTCTAAGTCATAGTGGTTTACTTCTATTGTCGTTAATTGCTCTATTGTTTATTTATCATACATTCAATTAATGGACAGCACTCACATTCAAGTAAGTCTACTGTAATTCCAATTTAATTGAGCTGTATCCTACGATGTGTAATATCAATTATTTATTTGGTGCTTGTCGCAATCTGAAACTGTAGGTCTTTCCAGGTCGACCAATCCAAAGAAATGAATTGCAATCGCAAAATCCAATAAAAAGAGGACTAAAGCGTGAGACCGCGATGTCACCAACAAATATATAATTGACATTTAAGTTACTATAATATGAGTGATATGGATGGATTACGGATGAGCTTAGGGAACCCAGACAATACTTAACGGTAATGATCCAAACTGTCTAGTCCCTACAGTGGATTAATTGTGTACTATCAAACCAAACTGTCTTTTCGGGCCCCACGTTGGGCGCCATTTTAATTATGTAGTGTACAGGACCTGCGCTCTGCTATTCTCTAATCGCCATTTGATGGCTTGAACCTAGGCGTGTAGAAGGCTTCGAGGTGCGCACTCTCGCTATGCTCGTACTAGCTCGTCGGATTGTCGGGGATCTTCTCCACCTAATCTACACTGTTGCACTCTAACACACTTCAAGTTTTAGTGCGCGTTCAGAAACTAAATTTAAGAGTAGTCTATTATTAAGAATCACAGCGCCGACACGCAATATAAACCCGACTATGGACTTGACTGATTGGAGAGACTAGGTGTTGATCGTCTCTCGTCTCTACCCGCCCCCCTACCATGACAATACCCTGATTCCTTTGTATCGTCTCTATTCAAATCCCTAAAGGATTATTATTCCTTAACCGCTTCTGACATGACTGTTCGACAGACTATAAAAAAAACGTAAGGGTCCATATTCAATTCCAACATTTTAATTCAATGCAATGGTACACCCTAATACAAAAAAAAAACTCTAATCGAGAAATGAGGCGATAAATTCATTATAAAAGGTAAGATTCTGTACGGTGCTTACATACTAATAGGTTTTGGTTACA
>JAUESR010000091.1:0-164127 GCA_030914345.1 Drosophila koepferae
GCAAATTTATTACACAAACAACAAAAATATTGGAAAATATAGTTAGTATCGGCTAATAAGTGACAAACAAAATAGTTTAGAAATCATCGGAAAATTATTGCTACTCTGTTAGTAATCATCGGCAAATTATTGTTACACTATTAGTAATCATCGCAAATTTATTACACAAACAACAAAATTATTGGAAAATATAGTTAGTATCGGCTAATAAGTGACAAAACAAAATAGTTTAGAAATCATCGGAAATTATTGCTACACTATTAGTAATCATCGGCAAATTATTGTTACACAAACAACAAAATATTGGAAAATATAGTTAGTATCGGCTAATAAGTGACAAACAAAATAGTTTAGAAATCATCGGAAAATTATTGCTACTCTGTAGTAATCATCATCGGCAAATATGTTACACTATTAGTAATCATCCGCAAATTATTACACAAACAACAAAAATATTGGAAAATATAGTTAGTATCGGCTAATAAGTGACAAACAAAATAGTTTAGAAATCATCGGAAAATTATTGCTACACTATTAGTAATCATCGGCAAATTATTGTTACACAAACAACAAAAATATTGGAAAATATAGTTAGTATCGGCTAATAAGTGACAACAAATAGTTTAGAAATCATCGGAAAATTATTGCTACTCTGTTAGTAATCATCGGCAAATTATTGTTACACTATTAGTAATCATCCGCAAATTTATTACACAAACAACAAAATATTGAAAATATAGTTAGTATCGGCTAATAAGTGACAACAAAATAGTTTAGAATCATCGGAAAATTATTGTTACACTATTAGTAATCATCGGCAAATTATTGTTACACAAACAACAAAAATATTGGAAAATATAGTTAGTATCGGCTAATAAGTGACAAACAAATAGTTTAGAAATCATCGGAAAATTATTGCTACTCTGTTAGTAATCATCGGCAAATTATTGTTACACTATTAGTAATCATCCGCAAATTTATTACACAAACAACAAAAATATTGGAAAATATAGTTAGTATCGGCTAATAAGTGACAAACAAAATAGTTTAGAAATCATCGGAAAATTATTGCTACACTATTAGTAATCATCGGCAAATTATTGTTACACAAACAACAAAAATATTGGAAAATATAGTTAGTATCGGCTAATAAGTGACAAACAAAATAGTTTAGAAATCATCGGAAAATTATTGCTACTCTGTTAGTAATCATCGGCAAATTATTGTTACACTATTAGTAATCATCCGCAAATTTATTACACAAACAACAAAAATATTGGAAAATATAGTTAGTATCGGCTAATAACTGACAAAAAAAAATAGTTTAGTAATCATCGGAAAATTATTGCTACACTATTAGTAATCATCGGCAAATTATTGTTACACAAACAACAAAAATATTGGAAAATATAGTTAGTATCGGCTAATAAGTGACAAACAAAATAGTTTAGAAATCATCGGAAAATTATTGCTACTCTGTTAGTAATCATCGGCAAATTATTGTTACACTATTAGTAATCATCCGCAAATTTATTACACAAACAACAAAAATATTGGAAAATATAGTTAGTATCGGCTAATAACTGACAAAAAATAGTTTAGAAATCCTCGGAAATTATTGCTACACTATTAGTAATCATCGGCAAATTATTTTTACACAAACACAAAAATATTGGAAAATATAGTTAGTATCGGCTAATAAGTGACAAACAAAATAGTTTAGAAATCATCGGAAAATTATTGCTACTCTGTTAGTAATCATCGGCAAATTATTGTTACACTATTAGTAATCATCCGCAAATTTATTACACAAACAACAAAAATATTGGAAAATATAGTTAGTATCGGCTAATAATGACAAACAAAATAGTTTAGAAATCATCGGAAAATTATTGCTACTCTGTTAGTAATCATCGGCAAATTATTGTTACACAAACAACAAAAATATTGGAAAATATAGTTAGTATCGGCTAATAAGTGACAAACAAAATAGTTTAGAAATCATCGGAAAATTATTGCTACTCTGTTAGTAATCATCGGCAAATTATTGTTACACTATTAGTAATCATCCGCAAATTTATTACACAAACAACAAAAATATGGAAAATATAGTTAGTATCGGCTAATAAGTGACAAACAAAATAGTTTAGAAATCATCGGAAAATTATTGCTACTCTATTAGTAATCATCGGCAAATTATTTTACACTATTAGTAATCATCCGCAAATTTATTACACAAACAACAAAAATATTGGAAATATAGTTAGTATCGGCTAATAAGTGACAAACAAATAGTTTAGAATCATCGGAAAATTATTGCTACACTATTAGTAATCATCGGCAAATTATTGTTACACAAACAACAAAAATATTGGAAAATATAGTTAGTATCGGCTAATAACTGACAAAAAAATAGTTTAGTAATCATCGGAAAATTATTGCTACACTATTAGTAATCATCGGCAAATTATTGCTACACTATTAGTAATCATCGGCAAATTTATTACACTAACAACAAAAATATTGGAAAATATAGTTAGTATCGGCTAATAAGTGACAAACAAAATAGTTTAGAAATCATCGGAAATTATTGCTACACTATTAGTAATCATCGGCAAATTATTGTTACACAAACAACAAAATATTGGAAAATATAGTTAGTATCGGCTAATAAGTGACAAACAAAATAGTTTAGAAATCATCGGAAAATTATTGCTACTCTGTTAGTAATCATCGGCAAATTATTGTTACACTATTAGTAATCATCCGCAAATTTATTACACAAACAACAAAAATATTGGAAAATATAGTTAGTATCGGCTAATAACTGACAAAAAAAATAGTTTAGTAATCATCGGAAAATTATTGCTACTCTGTTAGTAATCATCGGCAAATTATTGTTACACAAACAAAAATATTGGAAAATATAGTTAGTATCGGCTAATAAGTGACAAACAAAATAGTTTAGAAATCATCGGAAAATTATTGCTACTCTGTTAGTATCATCGGCAAATTAATTGTTACACTATTAGTAATCATCCGCAAATTTATTACACAAACACCAAAAATATTGGAAAATATAGTTGTATCGGCTAATAAGTGACAACAAAATAGTTTAGAAATCATCGGAAAATTATTGCTGCTCTGTTAGTAATCATCGGCAAATTATTGTTACACTATTAGTAATCATCCGCAAATTTATTACACCAAACAACAAAAATATTGGAAATATAGTGTTAGTATCGGCTAATAAGTGACAACAAATAGTTTAGAAATCATCGGAAAATTATTGCTACACTATTAGTAATCATCGGCAAATTATTGTTACAGCAAACAACAAAAATATTGGAAATATAGTTAGTATCGGCTAATAAGTGACAAACAAAATAGTTTAGAAATCATCGGAAAATATTGCTACTCTGTTAGTAATCATCGGCAAATTATTGTTACACTATTAGTAATCATCCGCAAATTATTACAACAAACAACAAAAATATTGGAAAATAGTGTTAGTATCGGCTAATAAGTGACAAACAAAATAGTTTTAGAAATCATCGGAAAATTATTGCTACACTATTAGTAATCATCGGCAAATTATTGTTACACAAACAACAAAAATATTGGAAAATATAGTTAGTATCGGCTAATAAGTGACAAACAAAATAGTTTAGAAATCATCGGAAAATTATTGCTACTCTGTTAGTAATCATCGGCAAATTATTGTTACACTATTAGTAATCATCCGCAAATTTATTACACAAACAACAAAATATTGGAAAATATAGTTAGTATCGGCTAATAACTGACAAAAAATAGTTTAGTAATCATCGGAAAATTATTGCTACTCTGTTAGTAATCATCGGCAAATTATTGTTACACAAACAACAAAAATATTGGAAAATATAGTTAGTATCGGCTAATAAGTGACAAACAAATAGTTTAGAAATCATCGGAAAATTATTGCTACTGCTGTTAGTAATCATCGGCAAAATTATTGTTACACTATTAGTAATCATCCGCAAATTTATTACACAAACAACAAAAATATTGGAAAATATAGTTAGTATCGGCTAATAAGTGACAAACAAAATAGTTTAGAATCATCGAAAATTATTGCTACACTATTAGTAATCATCGGCAAATTATTGTTACACAAACAACAAAAATAGTTGGAAAAGTATAGTTAGTATCGGCTAATAAGTGACAACAAAATAGTTTAGAAATCATCGGAAAATTATTGCTACTCTGTTAGTAATCATCGGCAAATTATTGTTACACTATTAGTAATCATCGGCAAATTATTGTTACACAAACACAAAAATATATGGAAAATATAGTTAGTATCGGCTAATAAGTGACCAAACAAAATAGTTTAGAAATACATCGGAAAATTATTGCTACTCTGTTAGTAATCATCGGCAAATTATTGTTACACTATTAGTAATCATCCGCAATTTATTACACAAACAACAAAAATATTGGAAAATATAGTTAGTAATCGGCTAATAAGTTGACAACAAATAGTTTAGAAATCATTCCGGAAAATGATTGGCTACTCTGTTTAGTAATCATCGGCAAATTAATTGTTACAACTATTAGTAATCATCCGCAAATTTATTACACAAACAACCAAATATTGGAAAAATAAGTGTAGTATCGGCTAATAAGTGGACCAAAACAAAATAGTTGTATAAATTCATCGGAAAATTATTGCTACACTATTAGTAATCATCGGCAAATTAGTGTTACACAAACAACAAAAAGTATTGGAAAATATAGTTAGTAAGCGGCCTAATATTGACAAACAAATAGTGTTAGAATCATCGGAAAATTATTGCTACGCTACTCTGTTAGTAAGCAATCGGCAAATTATTGTTACAACTATTAGTAATTCATCCGCACATTTATTACAACAAACAACAAAAATATTGGAAAAATTATGTGAGTCGGGATCGGCCTAATAAGTGACAAACAAATAGTTTAGAAATCATCGGAAAATTGATTGCATACACTATTAGTAATCATCCGGCAAATTATTGTTACCACAAACAACAAAAATATTGGAAAATATAGTTAGTATCGGCTAATAAGTGACAAAACAAATAGTTTAGAAATCATCGGAAAAATTATTTGCTACTCTGTTAGTAATCATCGGCAAATTATTGTTACACTATTAGTAATCATCCGCAAATTTATTACACAAACAACAAAAAATATTGGAAAATATAGTTAGTATCGGCTAATAACTGACAAAAAAATAGTTTAGTAATCCTCGGCAAATTATTGTTACACTATTAGTAATCATCCGCAACTTTATTACACAAACAACAAAAATATTGGAAAATATAGTTAGTATCGGCTAATAAGTGACAAAAAAAATAGTTTAGAAATCATCGGAAAATTATTGCTACTCTGTTAGTAATCATCGGCAAATTATTGTTACACTATTAGTAATCATCCGCAAATTTATTACACAAACAACAAAAATATTGGAAAATATTGTTAGTATCGGCTAATAAGTGACAAACAAAATAGTTTAGAAATCATCGGAAATTATTGGCTACTCTGTTAGTAATCATCGGCAAATTATTGTTACACTATTAGTAATCATCCGCAAATTATTACCAAAACAACAAAAATATTGGAAAATATAGTTAGTATCGGCTAATAAGTGACAAACAAAATAGTTTTAGAAATCATCGGAAAATTATTGCTACACTATTAGTAAACATCGGCAAATTATTGTTACACAAACAACAAAATATGGGAAATATAGTTAGTATCGGCTAATAAGAGACAAACAAAATAGTTTAGAATCATCGGAAAATTATTGCTACTCAATTAGTAATCATCGGCAAATTATTTCTACACTATTAGCAATCATCGGAAAATTTATTACACTAATAACAAAATTATTGGAAAATATAGTTAGTATCGGCTAATAACTGACAAAAAAAATAGTTTAGTAATCCTCGGCAAATTATTGTTACACTATTAGTAATCATCCGCAACTTTATTACACAAACAACAAAAATATTGGAAAATATAGTTAGTATCGGCAAATAACTGACTAAAAAATAGTTTAGTAATCCTCGGCAAATTATTGCTACACTATTAGTAATCATCGGCAAATTATTGTTACACTATTAGTAATCATCCGCAAATTTATTACACAAACAACGAAAATATTGGAAAATATAGTTAGTATCGGCTAATAAGTGACAAACAAAATAGTTTAGAAATCATCGGAAATTTATTACACTATTAGTAATCATCGGCAAATTATTATTACACAAACAACAAAAATATTGGAAAATATAGTTAGTATCGGCTAATAAGTGACAAACAAAATAGTTTAGAAATCATCGGAAAATTATTGCTACTCTGTTAGTAATCATCGGCAAATTATTGTTACACTATTAGTAATCATCCGCAAATTTATTACACAAACAACAAAAATATTGGAAAATATAGTTAGTATCGGCTAATAAGTGACAAACAAAATAGTTTAGAAATCATCGGAAAATTATTGCTACTCTGTTAGTAATCATCGGCAAATTATTGTTACACTATTAGTAATCATCCGCAAATTTATTACACAAACAACAAAAATATTGGAAAATATAGTTAGTATCGGCTAATAAGTGACAAACAAAATAGTTTAGAAATCATCGGAAAATTATTGCTACACTATTAGTAATCATCGGCAAATTATTGTTACACAAACAACAAAAATATTGGAAAATATAGTTAGTATCGGCTAATAAGTGACAAACAAAATAGTTTAGAAATCATCGGAAAATTATTGCTACTCTGTTAGTAATCATCGGCAAATTATTGTTACACTATTAGTAATCATCCGCAAATTTATTACACAAACAACAAAAATATTGGAAAATATTGTTAGTATCGGCTAATAAGTGACAAACAAAATAGTTTAGAAATCATCGGAAAATTATTGCTACACTATTAGTAATCATCGGCAAATTATTGTTACACAAACAACAAAAATATTGGAAAATATAGTTAGTATCGGCTAATAAGAGACAAACAAAATAGTTTAGAAATCATCGGAAAATTATTGCTACTCTATTAGTAATCATCGGCAAATTATTTCTACACTATTAGCAATCAACGGAAAATTTATTACACTAATAACAAAATTATTGGAAAATATAGTTAGTATCGGCTAATAACTGACAAAAAAAAAAGTTTAGTAATCCTCGGCAAATTATTGTTACACTATTAGTAATCATCCGCAACTTTATTACACAAACAACAAAAATATTGGAAAATATAGTTAGTATCGGCAAATAACTGACTAAAAAATAGTTTAGTAATCCTCGGCAAATTATTGCTACACTATTAGTAATCATCGGCAAATTATTGTTACACTATTAGTAATCATCCGCAAATTTATTACACAAACAACGAAAATATTGGAAAATATAGTTAGTATCGGCTAATAAGTGACAAACAAAATAGTTTAGAAATCATCGGAAATTTATTGCTACACTATTAGTAATCATCGGCAAATTATTGTTACACAAACAACAAAAATATTGGAAAATATAGTTAGTATCGGCTAATAAGTGACAAACAAAATAGTTTAGAAATCATCGGAAAAATATTGCTACTCTGTTAGTAATCATCGGCAAATTATTGTTACACAAACAACAAAAATATTGGAAAATATAGTTAGTATCGGCTAATAACTGACAAAAAAATAGTTTAGTAATCCTCGGCAAATTATTGTTACACTATTAGTAAATCATCGGCAAATTATTGTTACACAAACAACAAAATATTGGAAAATATAGTTAGTATCGGCTAATAAGTGACAAACAAAATAGTTTAGAAATCATCGGAAAATTATTGCTACTCTGTTAGTAATCATCGGCAAATTATTGTTACACTATTAGTAATCATCCGCAAATTTATTACACAAACAACAAAAATATTGGAAAATATAGTTAGTATCGGCTAATAAGTGACAAACAAAATAGTTTAGAAATCATCGGAAAATTATTGCTACACTATTAGTAATCATCGGCAAATTATTGTTACACAAACAACAAAAATATTGGAAAATATAGTTAGTATCGGCTAATAAGTGACAAACAAAATAGTTTAGAAATCATCGGAAAATTATTGCTACTCTGTTAGTAATCATCGGCAAATTATTGTTACACTATTAGTAATCATCCGCAAATTTATTACACAAACAACAAAATATTGGAAAATATAGTTAGTATCGGCTAATAAGTGACAAACAAATAGTTTAGAAATCATCGGAAAATTATTGCTACTCTGTTAGTAATCATCGGCAAATTATTGTTACACTATTAGTAATCATCCGCAAATTTATTACACAAACAACAAAAATATTGGAAAATATAGTTAGTATCGGCTAATAACTGACAAAAAAATAGTTTAGTAATCATCGGAAAATTATTGCTACTCTGTTAGTAATCATCGGCAAATTATTGTTACACTATTAGTAATCATCCGCAAATTTATTACACAAACAACAAAAATATTGGAAAATATTGTTAGTATCGGCTAATAAGTGACAAACAAAATAGTTTAGAAATCATCGGAAAATTATTGCTACTCTGTTAGTAATCATCGGCAAATTATTGTTACACTATTAGTAATCATCCGCAAATTTATTACACAAACAACAAAAATATTGGAAAATATAGTTAGTATCGGCTAATAAGTGACAAACAAAAATGGTTAGAAATCATCGGAAAATTATTGCTACACTATTAGTAAACATCGGCAAATTATTGTTACACAAACAACAAAAATATTGGAAAATATAGTTAGTATCGGCTAATAAGAGACAAACAAAATAGTTAGAAATCATCGGAAAATTATTGCTACTCTATTAGTAATCATCGGCAAATTATTTCTACACTATTAGCAATCATCGGAAAATTTATTACACTAATAACAAAATTATTGGAAATATAGTTAGTATCGGCTAATAACTGACAAAAAAAAAAGTTTAGTAATCCTCGGCAAATTATTGTTACACTATTAGTAATCATCCGCAAATTTATTACACAAACAACAAAAATATTGGAAAATATTGTTAGTATCGGCTAATAAGTGACAAACAAAATAGTTTAGAAATCATCGGAAAATTATTGCTACACTATTAGTAATCATCGGCAAATTATTGTTACACAAACAACAAAAATATTGGAAAATATAGTTAGTATCGGCTAATAAGTGACAAACAAAATAGTTTAGAAATCATCGGAAAATTATTGCTACTCTGTTAGTAATCATCGGCAAATTATTGTTACACTATTAGTAATCATCCGCAAATTTATTACACAAACAACAAAAATATTGGAAAATATAGTTAGTATCGGCTAATAACTGACAAAAAAATAGTTTAGTAATCCTCGGCAAATTATTGTTACACTATTAGTAATCATCCGCAACTTTATTACACAAACAACAAAAATATTGGAAAATATAGTTAGTATCGGCTAATAAGTGACAAACAAAATAGTTTAGAAATCATCGGAAAATTATTGCTACTCTGTTAGTAATCATCGGCAAATTATTGTTACACTATTAGTAATCATCCGCAAATTTATTACACAAACAACAAAAATATTGGAAAATATAGTTAGTATCGGCAAATAACTGACTAAAAAATAGTTTAGTAATCCTCGGCAAATTATTGCTACACTATTAGTAATCATCGGCAAATTATTGTTACACTATTAGTAATCATCCGCAAATTTATTACACAAACAACAAAAATATTGGAAAATATAGTTAGTATCGGCTAATAAGTGACAAACAAAATAGTTTAGAAATCATCGGAAAAATTATTGCTACACTATTAGTAATCATCGGCAAATTATTGTTACACAAACAACAAAAATATTGGAAAATATAGTTAGTATCGGCTAATAAGTGACAAACAAAATAGTTTAGAAATCATCGGAAAATTATTGCTACTCTGTTAGTAATCATCGGCAAATTATTGTTACACTATTAGTAATCATCCGCAAATTTATTACACAAACAACAAAAATATTGGAAAATATAGTTAGTATCGGCTAATAAGTGAAAAACAAAATAGTTTAGAAATCATCGGAAAATTATTGCTACACTATTAGTAAACATCGGCAAATTATTGTTACACAAACAACAAAAATATTGGAAAATATAGTTAGTATCGGCTAATAAGAGACAAACAAAATAGTTTAGAAATCATCGGAAAATTATTGCTACTCTATTAGTAATCATCGGCAAATTATTTCTACACTATTAGCAATCATCGGAAAATTTATTACACAAACAACAAAAATATTGGAAAATATAGTTAGTATCGGCTAATAAGTGACAAACAAAATAGTTTAGAAATCATCGGAAAATTATTGCTACACTATTAGTAATCATCGGCAAATTATTGTTACACAAACAACAAAAATATTGGAAAATATAGTTAGTATCGGCTAATAAGTGACAAACAAAATAGTTTAGAAATCATCGGAAAATTATTGCTACTCTGTTAGTAATCATCGGCAAATTATTGTTACACTATTAGTAATCATCCGCAAATTTATTACACAAACAACAAAAATATTGGAAAATATAGTTAGTATCGGCTAATAAGTGAAAAACAAAATAGTTTAGAAATCATCGGAAAATTATTGCTACACTATTAGTAAACATCGGCAAATTATTGTTACACAAACAACAAAAATATTGGAAAATATAGTTAGTATCGGCTAATAAGAGACAAACAAAATAGTTTAGAAATCATCGGAAAATTATTGCTGCTCTATTAGTAATCATCGGCAAATTATTGCTACACTATTAGCAATCATCGGAAAATTTATTACACTAAAAACAAAATTATTGGAAAATATAGTTGGTATCGGCCAATAACTGACGAAAAAAATTGTTTACAAATCATCGGAAAATTATTGCTACTCTATTAGTAATCATCGGCAAATTATTTCTACACTATTAGCAATCATCGGAAAATTTATTACACTAATAACAAAATTATTGGAAAATATAGTTAGTATCGGCTAATAACTGACTAAAAAATAGTTTAGTAATCCTCGGCAAATTATTGCTACACTATTAGTAATCATCGGCAAATTATTGTTACACTATTAGTAATCATCCGCAAATTTATTACACAAACAACAAAAATATTGGAAAATATAGTTAGTATCGGCTAATAAGTGACAAACAAAATAGTTTAGAAATCATCGGAAAATTATTGCTACTCTGTTAGTAATCATCGGCAAATTATTGATACACTATTAGTAATCATCCGCAAATTTATTACACAAACAACAAAATATTGGAAAATATAGTTAGTATCGGCTATTAAGTGACAAACAAAATAGTTTAGAAGTCATCGGAAAATTATTGCTGCTCTATTAGTAATCATCGGCAAATTATTGCTACACTATTAGCAATCATCGGAAAATTTATTACACTAAAAACAAAATTATTGGAAAATATAGTTGGTATCGGCCAATAACTGACGAAAAAAAATTGTTTACAAATCATCGGAAAATTATTGCTACTCTATTAGTAATCATCGGCAAATTATTTCTACACTATTAGCAATCATCGGAAAATTATTACACTAATAACAAAATTATTGGAAAATATAGTTAGTATCGGCTAATAACTGACTAAAAATAGTTTAGTAATCCTCGGCAAATTATTGCTACACTATTAGTAATCATCGGCAAATTATTGTTACACTATTAGTAATCATCCGCAAATTTATTACACAAACAACAAAAATATTGGAAAATATAGTTAGTATCGGCTAATAAGTGACAAACAAAATAGTTTAGAAATCATCGGAAAATTATTGCTACACTATTAGTAATCATCGGCAAATTATTGTTACACAAACAACAAAAATATTGGAAAATATAGTTAGTATCGGCTAATAAGTGACAAACAAAATAGTTTAGAAATCATCGGAAAATTATTGCTACTCTGTTAGTAATCATCGGCAAATTATTGTTACACTATTAGTAATCATCCGCAAATTTATTACACAAACAACAAAAATATTGGAAAATATAGTTAGTATCGGCTAATAAGTGACAAACAAAATAGTTTAGAAATCATCGGAAAATTATTGCTACACTATTAGTAATCATCGGCAAATTATTGTTACACAAACAACAAAAATATTGGAAAATATAGTTAGTATCGGCTAATAAGTGACAAACAAAATAGTTTAGAAATCATCGGAAAATTATTGCTACTCTGTTAGTAATCATCGGCAAATTATTGTTACACTATTAGTAATCATCGGCAAATTATTGTTACACAAACAACAAAAATATTGGAAAATATAGTTAGTATCGGCTAATAAGTGACAAACAAAATAGTTTAGAAATCATCGGAAAATTATTGCTACTCTGTTAGTAATCATCGGCAAATTATTGTTACACTATTAGTAATCATCCGCAAATTTATTACACAAACAACAAAAATATTGGAAAATATAGTTAGTATCGGCTAATAAGTGACAAACAAAATAGTTTAGAAATCATCGGAAAATTATTGCTACTCTGTTAGTAATCATCGGCAAATTATTGTTACACTATTAGTAATCATCCGCAAATTTATTACACAAACAACAAAAATATTGGAAAATATAGTTAGTATCGGCTAATAAGTGACAAACAAAATAGTTTAGAAATCATCGGAAAATTATTGCTACTCTGTTAGTAATCATCGGCAAATTATTGTTACACAAACAACAAAAATATTGGAAAATATAGTTAGTATCGGCTAATAAGTGACAAACAAAATAGTTTAGAAATCATCGGAAAATTATTGCTACTCTGTTAGTAATCATCGGCAAATTATTGTTACACTATTAGTAATCATCCGCAAATTTATTACACAAACAACAAAAATATTGGAAAATATTGTTAGTATCGGCTAATAAGTGACAAACAAAATAGTTTAGAAATCATCGGAAAATTATTGCTACACTATTAGTAATCATCGGCAAATTATTGTTACACAAACAACAAAAATATTGGAAAATATAGTTAGTATCGGCTAATAAGTGACAAACAAAATAGTTTAGAAATCATCGGAAAATTATTGCTACTCTGTTAGTAATCATCGGCAAATTATTGTTACACTATTAGTAATCATCCGCAAATTTATTACACAAACAACAAAAATATTGGAAAATATAGTTAGTATCGGCTAATAACTGACAAAAAAATAGTTTAGTAATCCTCGGCAAATTATTGTTACACTATTAGTAATCATCGGCAAATTATTGTTACACAAACAACAAAAATATTGGAAAATATAGTTAGTATCGGCTAATAAGTGACAAACAAAATAGTTTAGAAATCATCGGAAAATTATTGCTACTCTGTTAGTAATCATCGGCAAATTATTGTTACACTATTAGTAATCATCCGCAAATTTATTACACAAACAACAAAAATATTGGAAAATATAGTTAGTATCGGCTAATAAGTGACAAACAAAATAGTTTAGAAATCATCGGAAAATTATTGCTACACTATTAGTAATCATCGGCAAATTATTGTTACACAAACAACAAAAATATTGGAAAATATTGTTAGTATCGGCTAATAAGTGACAAACAAAATAGTTTAGAAATCATCGGAAAATTATTGCTACTCTGTTAGTAATCATCGGCAAATTATTGTTACACTATTAGTAATCATCGGCAAATTATTGTTACACAAACAACAAAAATATTGGAAAATATAGTTAGTATCGGCTAATAAGTGACAAACAAAATAGTTTAGAAATCATCGGAAAAATTATTGCTACTCTGTTAGTAATCATCGGCAAATTATTGTTACACTATTAGTAATCATCCGCAAATTTATTACACAAACAACAAAAATATTGGAAAATATAGTTAGTATCGGCTAATAAGTGACAAACAAAATAGTTTAGAAATCATCGGAAAATTATTGCTACTCTGTTAGTAATCATCGGCAAATTATTGTTACACTATTAGTAATCATCCGCAAATTTATTACACAAACAACAAAAATATTGGAAAATATAGTTAGTATCGGCTAATAAGTGACAAACAAAATAGTTTAGAAATCATCGGAAAATTATTGCTACACTATTAGTAATCATCGGCAAATTATTGTTACACAAACAACAAAAATATTGGAAAATATAGTTAGTATCGGCTAATAAGAGACAAACAAAATAGTTTAGAAATCATCGGAAAATTATATCTACTCTATTAGTAATCATCGGCAAATTATTTCTACACTATTAGCAATCATCGGAAAATTTATTACACTAATAACAAAATTATTGGAAAATATAGTTAGTATCGGCTAATAACTGACAAAAAAAATAGTTTAGTAATCCTCGGCAAATTATTGTTACACTATTAGTAATCATCCGCAACTTTATTACACAAACAACAAAAATATTGGAAAATATAGTTAGTATCGGCAAATAACTGACTAAAAAATAGTTCAGTAATCCTCGGCAAATTATTGCTACACTATTAGTAATCATCGGCAAATTATTGTTACACTATTAGTAATCATCCGCAAATTTATTACACAAACAACAAAAATATTGGAAAATATAGTTAGTATCGGCTAATAAGTGACAAACAAAATAGTTTAGAAATCATCGGAAAATTATTGCTACACTATTAGTAATCATCGGCAAATTATTGTTACACAAACAACAAAAATATTGGAAAATATAGTTAGTATCGGCTAATAAGTGACAAACAAAATAGTTTAGAAATCATCGGAAAATTATTGCTACTCTGTTAGTAATCATCGGCAAATTATTGTTACACTATTAGTAATCATCCGCAAATTTATTACACAAACAACAAAAATATTGGAAAATATAGTTAGTATCGGCTAATAAGTGACAAACAAAATAGTTTAGAAATCATCGGAAAATTATTGCTACACTATTAGTAATCATCGGCAAATTATTGTTACACAAACAACAAAATATTGGAAAATATAGTTAGTATCGGCTAATAAGTGACAAACAAAATAGTTTAGAAATCATCGGAAAATTATTGCTACTCTGTTAGTAATCATCGGCAAATTATTGTTACACTATTAGTAATCATCCGCAAATTTATTACACAAACAACAAAATATTGGAAAATATAGTTAGTATCGGCTAATAAGTGACAAACAAAATAGTTTAGAAATCATCGGAAAATTATTGCTATTCTATTAGTAATCATCGGCAAATTATTGATACACTATTAGTAATCATCCGCAAATTTATTACACAAACAACAAAAATATTGGAAAATATAGTTAGTATCGGCTAATAAGTGACAAACAAAATAGTTTAGAAGTCATCGGAAAATTATTGCTGCTCTATTAGTAATCATCGGCAAATTATTGCTACACTATTAGCAATCATCGGAAAATTTATTACACTAAAAACAAAATTATTGGAAAATATAGTTGGTATCGGCCAATAACTGACGAAAAAAATTGTTTACAAATCATCGGAAAATTATTGCTACTCTATTAGTAATCATCGGCAAATTATTTCTACACTATTAGCAATCATCGGAAAATTTATTACACTAATAACAAAATTATTGGAAAATATAGTTAGTATCGGCTAATAACTGACTAAAAAATAGTTTAGTAATCCTCGGCAAATTATTGCTACACTCTTAGTAATCATCGGCAAATTATTGTTACACTATTAGTAATCATCCGCAAATTTATTACACAAACAACAAAAATATTGGAAAATATAGTTAGTATCGGCTAATAAGTGACAAACAAAATAGTTTAGAAATCATCGGAAAATTATTGCTACACTATTAGTAATCATCGGCAAATTATTGTTACACAAACAACAAAAATATTGGAAAATATAATTAGTATCGGCTAATAAGTGACAAACAAAATAGTTTAGAAATCATCGGAAAATTATTGCTACTCTGTTAGTAATCATCGGCAAATTATTGTTACACTATTAGTAATCATCCGCAAATTTATTACACAAACAACAAAAATATTGGAAAATATAGTTAGTATCGGCTAATAAGTGACAAACAAAATAGTTTAGAAATCATCGGAAAATTATTGCTACACTATTAGTAAACATCGGCAAATTATTGTTACACAAACAACAAAAATATTGGAAAATATAGTTAGTATCGGCTAATAACTGACAAAAAAAAAAGTTTAGTAATCCTCGGCAAATTATTGTTACACTATTAGTAATCATCCGCAACTTTATTACACAAACAATAAAAATATTGGAAAATATAGTTAGTATCGGCAAATAACTGACTAAAAAATAGTTTAGTAATCCTCGGCAAATTATTGCTACACTATTAGTAATCATCGGCAAATTATTGTTACACTATTAGTAATCATGCGCAAATTTATTACACAAGCAACAAAAATATTGGAAAATATAGTTAGTATCGGCTAATAAGTGACAAACAAAATAGTTTAGAAATCATCGGAAAATTATTGCTACACTATTAGTGATCATCGGCAAATTATTGTTACACTATTAGTAATCATCCGCAAATTTTACTACACAAACAACAAAAATATTGGAAAATATAGTTAGTATCGGCAAATAACTGACTAAAAAATAGTTTAGTAATCCTCGGCAAATTATTGCTACACTATTAGTAATCATCGGCAAATTATTGTTACACTATTAGTAATCATCCGCAAATTTATTACACAAACAACAAAAATATTGGAAAATATAGTTAGTATCGGCTAATAAGTGACAAACAAAATAGTTTAGAAATCATCGGAAAATTATTGCTACTCTGTTAGTAATCATCGGCAAATTATTGTTACACTATTAGTAATCATCCGCAAATTTATTACACAAACAACAAAAATATTGGAAAATATAGTTAGAATCGGCTAATAAGTGACAAACAAAATAGTTTAGAAATCATCGGAAAATTATTGCTACACTATTAGTAATCATCGGCAAATTATTGTTACACAAACAACAAAAATATTGGAAAATATAGTTAGTATCGGCTAATAAGAGACAAACAAAATAGTTTAGAAATCATCGGAAAATTATATCTACTCTATTAGTAATCATCGGCAAATTATTTCTACACTATTAGCAATCATCGGAAAATTTATTACACTAATAACAAAATTATTGGAAAATATAGTTAGTATCGGCTAATAACTGACAAAAAAATAGTTTAGTAATCCTCGGCAAATTATTGTTACACTATTAGTAATCATCCGCAACTTTATTACACAAACAACAAAAATATTGGAAAATATAGTTAGTATCGGCAAATAACTGACTAAAAAATAGTTCAGTAATCCTCGGCAAATTATTGCTACACTATTAGTAATCATCGGCAAATTATTGTTACACTATTAGTAATCATCCGCAAATTTATTACACAAACAACAAAAATATTGGAAAATATAGTTAGTATCGGCTAATAAGTGACAAACAAAATAGTTTAGAAATCATCGGAAAATTATTGCTACACTATTAGTAATCATCGGCAAATTATTGTTACACAAACAACAAAAATATTGGAAAATATAGTTAGTATCGGCTAATAAGTGACAAACAAAATAGTTTAGAAATCATCGGAAAATTATTGCTACTCTGTTAGTAATCATCGGCAAATTATTGTTACACTATTAGTAATCATCCGCAAATTTATTACACAAACAACAAAAATATTGGAAAATATAGTTAGTATCGGCTAATAAGTGACAAACAAAATAGTTTAGAAATCATCGGAAATTATTGCTACACTATTAGTAATCATCGGCAAATTATTGTTACACAAACAACAAAAATATTGGAAAATATAGTTAGTATCGGCTAATAAGTGACAAACAAAATAGTTTAGAAATCATCGGAAAATTATTGCTACTCTGTTAGTAATCATCGGCAAATTATTGTTACACTATTAGTAATCATCCGCAAATTTATTACACAAACAACAAAAATATTGGAAAATATAGTTAGTATCGGCTAATAAGTGACAAACAAAATAGTTTAGAAATCATCGGAAAATTATTGCTATTCTATTAGTAATCATCGGCAAATTATTGATACACTATTAGTAATCATCCGCAAATTTATTACACAAACAACAAAAATATTGGAAAATATAGTTAGTATCGGCTAATAAGTGACAAACAAAATAGTTTAGAAGTCATCGGAAAATTATTGCTGCTCTATTAGTAATCATCGGCAAATTATTGCTACACTATTAGCAATCATCGGAAAATTTATTACACTAAAAACAAAATTATTGGAAAATATAGTTGGTATCGGCCAATAACTGACGAAAAAAATTGTTTACAAATCATCGGAAAATTATTGCTACTCTATTAGTAATCATCGGCAAATTATTTCTACACTATTAGCAATCATCGGAAAATTTATTACACTAATAACAAAATTATTGGAAAATATAGTTAGTATCGGCTAATAACTGACTAAAAAATAGTTTAGTAATCCTCGGCAAATTATTGCTACACTCTTAGTAATCATCGGCAAATTATTGTTACACTATTAGTAATCATCCGCAAATTTATTACACAAACAACAAAAATATTGGAAAATATAGTTAGTATCGGCTAATAAGTGACAAACAAAATAGTTTAGAAATCATCGGAAAATTATTGCTACACTATTAGTAATCATCGGCAAATTATTGTTACACAAACAACAAAAATATTGGAAAATATAATTAGTATCGGCTAATAAGTGACAAACAAAATAGTTTAGAAATCATCGGAAAATTATTGCTACTCTGTTAGTAATCATCGGCAAATTATTGTTACACTATTAGTAATCATCCGCAAATTTATTACACAAACAACAAAAATATTGGAAAATATAGTTAGTATCGGCTAATAAGTGACAAACAAAATAGTTTAGAAATCATCGGAAAATTATTGCTACACTATTAGTAAACATCGGCAAATTATTGTTACACAAACAACAAAAATATTGGAAAATATAGTTAGTATCGGCTAATAACTGACAAAAAAAAAGTTTAGTAATCCTCGGCAAATTATTGTTACACTATTAGTAATCATCCGCAACTTTATTACACAAACAATAAAAATATTGGAAAATATAGTTAGTATCGGCAAATAACTGACTAAAAAATAGTTTAGTAATCCTCGGCAAATTATTGCTACACTATTAGTAATCATCGGCAAATTATTGTTACACTATTAGTAATCATGCGCAAATTTATTACACAAGCAACAAAAATATTGGAAAATATAGTTAGTATCGGCTAATAAGTGACAAACAAAATAGTTTAGAAATCATCGGAAAATTATTGCTACACTATTAGTGATCATCGGCAAATTATTGTTACACTATTAGTAATCATCCGCAAATTTTACTACACAAACAACAAAAATATTGGAAAATATAGTTAGTATCGGCAAATAACTGACTAAAAAATAGTTTAGTAATCCTCGGCAAATTATTGCTACACTATTAGTAATCATCGGCAAATTATTGTTACACTATTAGTAATCATCCGCAAATTTATTACACAAACAACAAAAATATTGGAAAATATAGTTAGTATCGGCTAATAAGTGACAAACAAAATAGTTTAGAAATCATCGGAAAATTATTGTTACACTATTAGTAATCATCGGCAAATTATTGTTACACAAACAACAAAAATATTGGAAAATATAGTTAGTATCGGCTAATAAGTGACAAACAAAATAGTTTAGAAATCATCGGAAAATTAGTGCTACTCTGTTAGTAATCATCGGCAAATTATTGTTACACTATTAGTAATCATCCGCAAATTTATTACACAAACAACAAAAATATTGGAAAATATAGTTAGTATCGGCTAATAAGTGACAAACAAAATAGTTTAGAAATCATCGGAAAATTATTGCTACACTATTGGTAAACATCGGCAAATTATTGTTACACAAACAACAAAAATATTGGAAAATATAGTTAGTATCGGCTAATAAGAGACAAACAAAATAGTTTAGAAATCATCGGAAAATTATTGCTACTCTATTAGTAATCATCGGCAAATTATTTCTACACTATTAGCAATCATCGGAAAATTTATTACACTAATAACAAAATTATTGGAAAATATAGTTAGTATCGGCTAATAACTGACAAAAAAATAGTTTAGTAAACCTCGGCAAATTATTGTTACACTATTAGTAATCATCCGCAACTTTATTACACAAACAACAAAAATATTGGAAAATATAGTTAGTATCGGCAAATAACTGACTAAAAAATAGTTTAGTAATCCTCGGCAAATTATTGCTACACTATTAGTAATCATCGGCAAATTATTGTTACACTATTAGTAATCATCCGCAAATTTATTACACAAACAACAAAAATATTGGAAAATATAGTTAGTATCGGCTAATAAGTGACAAACAAAATAGTTTAGAAATCATCGGAAAATTATTGCTACACTATTAGTAATCATCGGCAAATTATTGTTACACAAACAACAAAAATATTGGAAAATATAGTTAGTATCGGCTAATAAGTGACAAACAAAATAGTTTAGAAATCATCGGAAAATTATTGCTACTCTGTTAGTAATCATCGGCAAATTATTGATACACTATTAGTAATCATCCGCAAATTTATTACACAAACAACAAAAATATTGGAAAATATAGTTAGTATCGGCTAATAAGTGACAAACAAAATAGTTTAGAAGTCATCGGAAAATTATTGCTGCTCTATTAGTAATCATCGGCAAATTATTGCTACACTATTAGCAATCATCGGAAAAACAAAATTATTGGAAAATATAGTTGGTATCGGCCAATAACTGACGAAAAAAATTGTTTACAAATCATCGGAAAATTATTGCTACTCTATTAGTAATCATCGGCAAATTATTTCTACACTATTAGCAATCATCGGAAAATTTATTACACTAATAACAAAATTATTGGAAAATATAGTTAGTATCGGCTAATAACTGACTAAAAAATAGTTTAGTAATCCTCGGCAAATTATTGCTACACTATTAGCAATCATCGGCAAATTATTGTTACACTATTAGTAATCATCCGTAAATTTATTACACAAACAACAAAATATTGGAAAATATAGTTAGTATCGGCTAATAAGTGACAAACAAAATAGTTTAGAAATCATCGGAAAATTATTGCTACACTATTAGTAATCATCGGCAAATTATTGTTACACAAACAACAAAAATATTGGAAAATATAGTTAGTATCGGCTAATAAGTGACAAACAAAATAGTTTAGAAATCATCGGAAAATTATTGCTACTCTGTTAGTAATCATCGGCAAATTATTGTTACACTATTAGTAATCATCCGCAAATTTATTACACAAACAACAAAAATATTGGAAAATATAGTTAGTATCGGCTAATAACTGACAAAAAAATAGTTTAGTAATCATCGGAAAATTATTGCTACTCTGTTAGTAATCATCGGCAAATTATTGTTACACTATTAGTAATCATCCGCAAATTTATTACACAAACAACAAAAATATTGGAAAATATTGTTAGTATCGGCTAATAAGTGACAAACAAAATAGTTTAGAAATCATCGGAAAATTATTGCTACTCTGTTAGTAATCATCGGCAAATTATTGTTACACTATTAGTAATCATCCGCAAATTTATTACACAAACAACAAAAATATTGGAAAATATAGTTAGTATCGGCTAATAAGTGACAAACAAAAATGGTTAGAAATCATCGGAAAATTATTGCTACACTATTAGTAAACATCGGCAAATTATTGTTACACAAACAACAAAAATATTGGAAAATATAGTTAGTATCGGCTAATAAGAGACAAACAAAATAGTTTAGAAATCATCGGAAAATTATTGCTACTCTATTAGTAATCATCGGCAAATTATTTCTACACTATTAGCAATCATCGGAAAATTTATTACACTAATAACAAAATTATTGGAAAATATAGTTAGTATCGGCTAATAACTGACAAAAAAAAAAGTTTAGTAATCCTCGGCAAATTATTGTTACACTATTAGTAATCATCCGCAAATTTATTACACAAACAACAAAAATATTGGAAAATATTGTTAGTATCGGCTAATAAGTGACAAACAAAATAGTTTAGAAATCATCGGAAAATTATTGCTACACTATTAGTAATCATCGGCAAATTATTGTTACACAAACAACAAAAATATTGGAAAATATAGTTAGTATCGGCTAATAAGTGACAAACAAAATAGTTTAGAAATCATCGGAAAATTATTGCTACTCTGTTAGTAATCATCGGCAAATTATTGTTACACTATTAGTAATCATCCGCAAATTTATTACACAAACAACAAAAATATTGGAAAATATAGTTAGTATCGGCTAATAACTGACAAAAAAATAGTTTAGTAATCCTCGGCAAATTATTGTTACACTATTAGTAATCATCCGCAACTTTATTACACAAACAACAAAAATATTGGAAAATATAGTTAGTATCGGCTAATAAGTGACAAACAAAATAGTTTAGAAATCATCGGAAAATTATTGCTACTCTGTTAGTAATCATCGGCAAATTATTGTTACACTATTAGTAATCATCCGCAAATTTATTACACAAACAACAAAAATATTGGAAAATATAGTTAGTATCGGCAAATAACTGACTAAAAAATAGTTTAGTAATCCTCGGCAAATTATTGCTACACTATTAGTAATCATCGGCAAATTATTGTTACACTATTAGTAATCATCCGCAAATTTATTACACAAACAACAAAAATATTGGAAAATATAGTTAGTATCGGCTAATAAGTGACAAACAAAATAGTTTAGAAATCATCGGAAAATTATTGCTACACTATTAGTAATCATCGGCAAATTATTGTTACACAAACAACAAAAATATTGGAAAATATAGTTAGTATCGGCTAATAAGTGACAAACAAAATAGTTTAGAAATCATCGGAAAATTATTGCTACTCTGTTAGTAATCATCGGCAAATTATTGTTACACTATTAGTAATCATCCGCAAATTTATTACACAAACAACAAAAATATTGGAAAATATAGTTAGTATCGGCTAATAAGTGACAAACAAAATAGTTTAGAAATCATCGGAAAATTATTGCTACACTATTAGTAAACATCGGCAAATTATTGTTACACAAACAACAAAAATATTGGAAAATATAGTTAGTATCGGCTAATAAGAGACAAACAAAATAGTTTAGAAATCATCGGAAAATTATTGCTACTCTATTAGTAATCATCGGCAAATTATTTCTACACTATTAGCAATCATCGGAAAATTTATTACACAAACAACAAAAATATTGGAAAATATAGTTAGTATCGGCTAATAAGTGACAAACAAAATAGTTTAGAAATCATCGGAAAATTATTGCTACACTATTAGTAATCATCGGCAAATTATTGTTACACAAACAACAAAAATATTGGAAAATATAGTTAGTATCGGCTAATAAGTGACAAACAAAATAGTTTAGAAATCATCGGAAATTATTGCTACTCTGTTAGTAATCATCGGCAAATTATTGATACACTATTAGTAATCATCCGCAAATTTATTACACAAACAACAAAAATATTGGAAAATATAGTTAGTATCGGCTAATAAGTGACAAACAAAATAGTTTAGAAGTCATCGGAAAATTATTGCTGCTCTATTAGTAATCATCGGCAAATTATTGCTACACTATTAGCAATCATCGGAAAATTTATTACACTAAAAACAAAATTATTGGAAAATATAGTTGGTATCGGCCAATAACTGACGAAAAAAATTGTTTACAAATCATCGGAAAATTATTGCTACTCTATTAGTAATCATCGGCAAATTATTTCTACACTATTAGCAATCATCGGAAAATTTATTACACTAATAACAAAATTATTGGAAAATATAGTTAGTATCGGCTAATAACTGACTAAAAAATAGTTTAGTAATCCTCGGCAAATTATTGCTACACTATTAGTAATCATCGGCAAATTATTGTTACACTATTAGTAATCATCCGCAAATGTATTACACAAACAACAAAAATATTGGAAAATATAGTTAGTATCGGCTAATAAGTGACAAACAAAATAGTTTAGAAATCATCGGAAAATTATTGCTACTCTGTTAGTAATCATCGGCAAATTATTGATACACTATTAGTAATCATCCGCAAATTTATTACACAAACAACAAAAATATTGGAAAATATAGTTAGTATCGGCTAATAAGTGACAAACAAAATAGTTTAGAAATCATCGGAAAATTATTGCTACACTATTAGTGATCATCGGCAAATTATTGTTACACTATTAGTAATCATCCGCAAATTTTACTACACAAACAACAAAAATATTGGAAAATATAGTTAGTATCGGCAAATAACTGACTAAAAAATAGTTTAGTAATCCTCGGCAAATTATTGCTACACTATTAGTAATCATCGGCAAATTATTGTTACACTATTAGTAATCATCCGCAAATTTATTACACAAACAACAAAAATATTGGAAAATATAGTTAGTATCGGCTAATAAGTGACAAACAAAATAGTTTAGAAATCATCGGAAAATTATTGTTACACTATTAGTAATCATCGGCAAATTATTGTTACACAAACAACAAAAATATTGGAAAATATAGTTAGTATCGGCTAATAAGTGACAAACAAAATAGTTTAGAAATCATCGGAAAATTAGTGCTACTCTGTTAGTAATCATCGGCAAATTATTGTTACACTATTAGTAATCATCCGCAAATTTATTACACAAACAACAAAAATATTGGAAAATATAGTTAGTATCGGCTAATAAGTGACAAACAAAATAGTTTAGAAATCATCGGAAAATTATTGCTACACTATTGGTAAACATCGGCAAATTATTGTTACACAAACAACAAAAATATTGGAAAATATAGTTAGTATCGGCTAATAAGAGACAAACAAAATAGTTTAGAAATCATCGGAAAATTATTGCTACTCTATTAGTAATCATCGGCAAATTATTTCTACACTATTAGCAATCATCGGAAAATTTATTACACTAATAACAAAATTATTGGAAAATATAGTTAGTATCGGCTAATAACTGACAAAAAAATAGTTTAGTAAACCTCGGCAAATTATTGTTACACTATTAGTAATCATCCGCAACTTTATTACACAAACAACAAAAATATTGGAAAATATAGTTAGTATCGGCAAATAACTGACTAAAAAATAGTTTAGTAATCCTCGGCAAATTATTGCTACACTATTAGTAATCATCGGCAAATTATTGTTACACTATTAGTAATCATCCGCAAATTTATTACACAAACAACAAAAATATTGGAAAATATAGTTAGTATCGGCTAATAAGTGACAAACAAAATAGTTTAGAAATCATCGGAAAATTATTGCTACACTATTAGTAATCATCGGCAAATTATTGTTACACAAACAACAAAAATATTGGAAAATATAGTTAGTATCGGCTAATAAGTGACAAACAAAATAGTTTAGAAATCATCGGAAAATTATTGCTACTCTGTTAGTAATCATCGGCAAATTATTGATACACTATTAGTAATCATCCGCAAATTTATTACACAAACAACAAAAATATTGGAAAATATAGTTAGTATCGGCTAATAAGTGACAAACAAAATAGTTTAGAAGTCATCGGAAAATTATTGCTGCTCTATTAGTAATCATCGGCAAATTATTGCTACACTATTAGCAATCATCGGAAAAACAAAATTATTGGAAAATATAGTTGGTATCGGCCAATAACTGACGAAAAAAAATTGTTTACAAATCATCGGAAAATTATTGCTACTCTATTAGTAATCATCGGCAAATTATTTCTACACTATTAGCAATCATCGGAAAATTTATTACACTAATAACAAAATTATTGGAAAATATAGTTAGTATCGGCTAATAACTGACTAAAAAATAGTTTAGTAATCCTCGGCAAATTATTGCTACACTATTAGCAATCATCGGCAAATTATTGTTACACTATTAGTAATCATCCGTAAATTTATTACACAAACAACAAAAATATTGGAAAATATAGTTAGTATCGGCTAATAAGTGACAAACAAAATAGTTTAGAAATCATCGGAAAATTATTGCTACACTATTAGTAATCATCGGCAAATTATTGTTACACAAACAACAAAAATATTGGAAAATATAGTTAGTATCGGCTAATAAGTGACAAACAAAATAGTTTAGAAATCATCGGAAAATTATTGCTACTCTGTTAGTAATCATCGGCAAATTATTGTCACACTATTAGTAATCATCCGCAAATTTATTACACAAACAACAAAAATATTGGAAAATATAGTTAGTATCGGCTAATAACTGACAAAAAAATAGTTTAGTAATCATCGGAAAATTATTGCTACTCTGTTAGTAATCATCGGCAAATTATTGTTACACTATTAGTAATCATCCGCAAATTTATTACACAAACAACAAAAATATTGGAAAATATTGTTAGTATCGGCTAATAAGTGACAAACAAAATAGTTTAGAAATCATCGGAAAATTATTGCTACTCTGTTAGTAATCATCGGCAAATTATTGTTACACTATTAGTAATCATCCGCAAATTTATTACACAAACAACAAAAATATTGGAAAATATAGTTAGTATCGGCTAATAAGTGACAAACAAAAATGGTTAGAAATCATCGGAAAATTATTGCTACACTATTAGTAAACATCGGCAAATTATTGTTACACAAACAACAAAAATATTGGAAAATATAGTTAGTATCGGCTAATAAGAGACAAACAAAATAGTTTAGAAATCATCGGAAAATTATTGCTACTCTATTAGTAATCATCGGCAAATTATTTCTACACTATTAGCAATCATCGGAAAATTTATTACACTAATAACAAAATTATTGGAAAATATAGTTAGTATCGGCTAATAACTGACAAAAAAAAAAGTTTAGTAATCCTCGGCAAATTATTGTTACACTATTAGTAATCATCCGCAAATTTATTACACAAACAACAAAAATATTGGAAAATATTGTTAGTATCGGCTAATAAGTGACAAACAAAATAGTTTAGAAATCATCGGAAAATTATTGCTACACTATTAGTAATCATCGGCAAATTATTGTTACACAAACAACAAAAATATTGGAAAATATAGTTAGTATCGGCTAATAAGTGACAAACAAAATAGTTTAGAAATCATCGGAAAATTATTGCTACTCTGTTAGTAATCATCGGCAAATTATTGTTACACTATTAGTAATCATCCGCAAATTTATTACACAAACAACAAAAATATTGGAAAATATAGTTAGTATCGGCTAATAACTGACAAAAAAATAGTTTAGTAATCCTCGGCAAATTATTGTTACACTATTAGTAATCATCCGCAACTTTATTACACAAACAACAAAAATATTGGAAAATATAGTTAGTATCGGCTAATAAGTGACAAACAAAATAGTTTAGAAATCATCGGAAAATTATTGCTACTCTGTTAGTAATCATCGGCAAATTATTGTTACACTATTAGTAATCATCCGCAAATTTATTACACAAACAACAAAAATATTGGAAAATATAGTTAGTATCGGCAAATAACTGACTAAAAAATAGTTTAGTAATCCTCGGCAAATTATTGCTACACTATTAGTAATCATCGGCAAATTATTGTTACACTATTAGTAATCATCCGCAAATTTATTACACAAACAACAAAAATATTGGAAAATATAGTTAGTATCGGCTAATAAGTGACAAACAAAATAGTTTAGAAATCATCGGAAAATTATTGCTACACTATTAGTAATCATCGGCAAATTATTGTTACACAAACAACAAAAATATTGGAAAATATAGTTAGTATCGGCTAATAAGTGACAAACAAAATAGTTTAGAAATCATCGGAAAATTATTGCTACTCTGTTAGTAATCATCGGCAAATTATTGTTACACTATTAGTAATCATCCGCAAATTTATTACACAACAACAAAAATATTGGAAAATATAGTTAGTATCGGCTAATAAGTGACAAACAAAATAGTTTAGAAATCATCGGAAAATTATTGCTACACTATTAGTAAACATCGGCAAATTATTGTTACACAAACAACAAAAATATTGGAAAATATAGTTAGTATCGGCTAATAAGAGACAAACAAAATAGTTTAGAAATCATCGGAAAATTATTGCTACTCTATTAGTAATCATCGGCAAATTATTGCTACACTATTAGCAATCATCGGAAAAACAAAATTATTGGAAAATATAGTTGGTATCGGCCAATAACTGACGAAAAAATTGTTTACAAATCATCGGAAAATTATTGCTACTCTATTAGTAATCATCGGCAAATTATTTCTACACTATTAGCAATCATCGGAAAATTTATTACACTAATAACAAAATTATTGGAAAATATAGTTAGTATCGGCTAATAACTGACTAAAAAATAGTTTAGTAATCCTCGGCAAATTATTGCTACACTATTAGCAATCATCGGCAAATTATTGTTACACTATTAGTAATCATCCGTAAATTTATTACACAAACAACAAAAATATTGGAAAATATAGTTAGTATCGGCTAATAAGTGACAAACAAAATAGTTTAGAAATCATCGGAAAATTATTGCTACACTATTAGTAATCATCGGCAAATTATTGTTACACAAACAACAAAAATATTGGAAAATATAGTTAGTATCGGCTAATAAGTGACAAACAAAATAGTTTAGAAATCATCGGAAAATTATTGCTACTCTGTTAGTAATCATCGGCAAATTATTGTCACACTATTAGTAATCATCCGCAAATTTATTACACAAACAACAAAAATATTGGAAAATATAGTTAGTATCGGCTAATAACTGACAAAAAAATAGTTTAGTAATCATCGGAAAATTATTGCTACTCTGTTAGTAATCATCGGCAAATTATTGTTACACTATTAGTAATCATCCGCAAATTTATTACACAAACAACAAAAATATTGGAAAATATTGTTAGTATCGGCTAATAAGTGACAAACAAAATAGTTTAGAAATCATCGGAAAATTATTGCTACTCTGTTAGTAATCATCGGCAAATTATTGTTACACTATTAGTAATCATCCGCAAATTTATTACACAAACAACAAAAATATTGGAAAATATAGTTAGTATCGGCTAATAAGTGACAAACAAAAATGGTTAGAAATCATCGGAAAATTATTGCTACACTATTAGTAAACATCGGCAAATTATTGTTACACAAACAACAAAAATATTGGAAAATATAGTTAGTATCGGCTAATAAGAGACAAACAAAATAGTTTAGAAATCATCGGAAAATTATTGCTACTCTATTAGTAATCATCGGCAAATTATTTCTACACTATTAGCAATCATCGGAAAATTTATTACACTAATAACAAAATTATTGGAAAATATAGTTAGTATCGGCTAATAACTGACAAAAAAAAAAGTTTAGTAATCCTCGGCAAATTATTGTTACACTATTAGTAATCATCCGCAAATTTATTACACAAACAACAAAAATATTGGAAAATATTGTTAGTATCGGCTAATAAGTGACAAACAAAATAGTTTAGAAATCATCGGAAAATTATTGCTACACTATTAGTAATCATCGGCAAATTATTGTTACACAAACAACAAAAATATTGGAAAATATAGTTAGTATCGGCTAATAAGTGACAAACAAAATAGTTTAGAAATCATCGGAAAATTATTGCTACTCTGTTAGTAATCATCGGCAAATTATTGTTACACTATTAGTAATCATCCGCAAATTTATTACACAAACAACAAAAATATTGGAAAATATAGTTAGTATCGGCTAATAACTGACAAAAAAATAGTTTAGTAATCCTCGGCAAATTATTGTTACACTATTAGTAATCATCCGCAACTTTATTACACAAACAACAAAAATATTGGAAAATATAGTTAGTATCGGCTAATAAGTGACAAACAAAATAGTTTAGAAATCATCGGAAAATTATTGCTACTCTGTTAGTAATCATCGGCAAATTATTGTTACACTATTAGTAATCATCCGCAAATTTATTACACAAACAACAAAATATTGGAAAATATAGTTAGTATCGGCAAATAACTGACTAAAAAATAGTTTAGTAATCCTCGGCAAATTATTGCTACACTATTAGTAATCATCGGCAAATTATTGTTACACTATTAGTAATCATCCGCAAATTTATTACACAAACAACAAAAATATTGGAAAATATAGTTAGTATCGGCTAATAAGTGACAAACAAAATAGTTTAGAAATCATCGGAAAATTATTGCTACACTATTAGTAATCATCGGCAAATTATTGTTACACAAACAACAAAAATATTGGAAAATATAGTTAGTATCGGCTAATAAGTGACAAACAAAATAGTTTAGAAATCATCGGAAAATTATTGCTACTCTGTTAGTAATCATCGGCAAATTATTGTTACACTATTAGTAATCATCCGCAAATTTATTACACAAACAACAAAAATATTGGAAAATATAGTTAGTATCGGCTAATAAGTGACAAACAAAATAGTTTAGAAATCATCGGAAAATTATTGCTACACTATTAGTAAACATCGGCAAATTATTGTTACACAAACAACAAAAATATTGGAAAATATAGTTAGTATCGGCTAATAAGAGACAAACAAAATAGTTTAGAAATCATCGGAAAATTATTGCTACTCTATTAGTAATCATCGGCAAATTATTTCTACACTATTAGCAATCATCGGAAAATTTATTACACAAACAACAAAAATATTGGAAAATATAGTTAGTATCGGCTAATAAGTGACAAACAAAATAGTTTAGAAATCATCGGAAAATTATTGCTACACTATTAGTAATCATCGGCAAATTATTGTTACACAAACAACAAAAATATTGGAAAATATAGTTAGTATCGGCTAATAAGTGACAAACAAAATAGTTTAGAAATCATCGGAAAATTATTGCTACTCTGTTAGTAATCATCGGCAAATTATTGATACACTATTAGTAATCATCCGCAAATTTATTACACAAACAACAAAAATATTGGAAAATATAGTTAGTATCGGCTAATAAGTGACAAACAAAATAGTTTAGAAGTCATCGGAAAATTATTGCTGCTCTATTAGTAATCATCGGCAAATTATTGCTACACTATTAGCAATCATCGGAAAATTTATTACACTAAAAACAAAATTATTGGAAAATATAGTTGGTATCGGCCAATAACTGACGAAAAAAATTGTTTACAAATCATCGGAAAATTATTGCTACTCTATTAGTAATCATCGGCAAATTATTTCTACACTATTAGCAATCATCGGAAAATTTATTACACTAATAACAAAATTATTGGAAAATATAGTTAGTATCGGCTAATAACTGACTAAAAAATAGTTTAGTAATCCTCGGCAAATTATTGCTACACTATTAGTAATCATCGGCAAATTATTGTTACACTATTAGTAATCATCCGCAAATGTATTACACAAACAACAAAAATATTGGAAAATATAGTTAGTATCGGCTAATAAGTGACAAACAAAATAGTTTAGAAATCATCGGAAAATTATTGCTACTCTGTTAGTAATCATCGGCAAATTATTGATACACTATTAGTAATCATCCGCAAATTTATTACACAAACAACAAAAATATTGGAAAATATAGTTAGTATCGGCTAATAAGTGACAAACAAAATAGTTTAGAAGTCATCGGAAAATTATTGCTGCTCTATTAGTAATCATCGGCAAATTATTGCTGCACTATTAGCAATCATCGGAAAATTTATTACACTAAAAACAAAATTATTGGAAAATATAGTTGGTATCGGCCAATAACTGACGAAAAAAATTGTTTACAAATCATCGGAAAATTATTGCTACTCTATTAGTAATCATCGGCAAATTATTTCTACACTATTAGCAATCATCGGAAAATTTATTACACTAATAACAAAATTATTGGAAAATATAGTTAGTATCGGCTAATAACTGACTAAAAAATAGTTTAGTAATCCTCGGCAAATTATTGCTACACTATTAGTAATCATCGGCAAATTATTGTTACACTATTAGTAATCATCCGCAAATTTATTACACAAACAACAAAAATATTGGAAAATATAGTTAGTATCGGCTAATAAGTGACAAACAAAATAGTTTAGAAATCATCGGAAAATTATTGCTACACTATTAGTAATCATCGGCAAATTATTGTTACACAAACAACAAAAATATTGGAAAATATAGTTAGTATCGGCTAATAAGTGACAAACAAAATAGTTTAGAAATCATCGGAAAATTATTGCTACTCTGTTAGTAATCATCGGCAAATTATTGTTACACTATTAGTAATCATCCGCAAATTTATTACACAAACAACAAAAATATTGGAAAATATAGTTAGTATCGGCTAATAAGTGACAAACAAAATAGTTTAGAAATCATCGGAAAATTATTGCTACACTATTAGTAATCATCGGCAAATTATTGTTACACAAACAACAAAAATATTGGAAAATATAGTTAGTATCGGCTAATAAGTGACAAAAAAAATAGTTTAGAAATCATCGGAAAATTATTGCTACTCTGTTAGTAATCATCGGCAAATTATTGTTACACTATTAGTAATCATCGGCAAATTATTGTTACACAAACAACAAAAATATTGGAAAATATAGTTAGTATCGGCTAATAAGTGACAAACAAAATAGTTTAGAAATCATCGGAAAATTATTGCTACTCTGTTAGTAATCATCGGCAAATTATTGTTACACTATTAGTAATCATCCGCAAATTTATTACACAAACAACAAAAATATTGGAAAATATAGTTAGTATCGGCTAATAAGTGACAAACAAAATAGTTTAGAAATCATCGGAAAATTATTGCTACTCTGTTAGTAATCATCGGCAAATTATTGTTACACTATTAGTAATCATCCGCAAATTTATTACACAAACAACAAAAATATTGGAAAATATAGTTAGTATCGGCTAATAAGTGACAAACAAAATAGTTTAGAAATCATCGGAAAATTATTGCTACTCTGTTAGTAATCATCGGCAAATTATTGTTACACTATTAGTAATCATCCGCAAATTTATTACACAAACAAAAAAAAAATATTGGAAAATATAGTTAGTATCGGCTAATAACTGACAAAAAAATAGTTTAGTAATCCTCGGCAAATTATTGTTACACTATTAGTAATCATCGGCAAATTATTGTTACACAAACAACAAAAATATTGGAAAATATAGTTAGTATCGGCTAATAAGTGACAAACAAAATAGTTTAGAAATCATCGGAAAATTATTGCTACTCTGTTAGTAATCATCGGCAAATTATTGTTACACTATTAGTAATCATCCGCAAATTTATTACACAAACAACAAAAATATTGGAAAATATAGTTAGTATCGGCTAATAAGTGACAAACAAAATAGTTTAGAAATCATCGGAAAATTATTGCTACACTATTAGTAATCATCGGCAAATTATTGTTACACAAACAACAAAAATATTGGAAAATATAGTTAGTATCGGCTAATAAGTGACAAACAAAATAGTTTAGAAATCATCGGAAAATTATTGCTACTCTGTTAGTAATCATCGGCAAATTATTGTTACACTATTAGTAATCATCGGCAAATTATTGTTACACAAACAACAAAAATATTGGAAAATATAGTTAGTATCGGCTAATAAGTGACAAACAAAATAGTTTAGAAATCATCGGAAAATTATTGCTACTCTGTTAGTAATCATCGGCAAATTATTGTTACACTATTAGTAATCATCCGCAAATTTATTACACAAACAACAAAAATATTGGAAAATATAGTTAGTATCGGCTAATAAGTGACAAACAAAATAGTTTAGAAATCATCGGAAAATTATTGCTACTCTGTTAGTAATCATCGGCAAATTATTGTTACACTATTAGTAATCATCCGCAAATTTATTACACAAACAACAAAAATATTGGAAAATATAGTTAGTATCGGCTAATAAGTGACAAACAAAATAGTTTAGAAATCATCGGAAAATTATTGCTACACTATTAGTAATCATCGGCAAATTATTGTTACACAAACAACAAAAATATTGGAAAATATAGTTAGTATCGGCTAATAAGTGACAAACAAAATAGTTTAGAAATCATCGGAAAATTATTGCTTACTTTTATTTTAATTTTTTACTTCAACTGTCTCTGTCTCTGTGGCTTTGCGCTCATGCGCTCGCCTCGCACCTCGCACAGCACAGCAGCGGTTTTCTTGCCGCCGCCCGCTGCGAAGGTTCAGCAAACAGTGGCGGGCCGGACTCGCCATCGCCTCCACCTAATCCATTTTGGGCAATTTGTCCAAAAGGGCAGGCGATGGCGAGTCACGGGTTTGGTTTATCTCGCTCAGTACTTTTTGTACTATCTTGGAAATTTGATGGTGCCTAAACTTATGCTATAGTTTACATAGTCAGGTCTCGATTGATGTGTGGATGTCTAACAGAGCTAGGCAGTAATTACTTAACACTATACTGTTAAAGATGTAAACAAACAAGCATTATTCTAGAATGTTGGAATGGCAAAAATCAAAAGAAAATTATAAATAAAACTTAAAACTAAGCTTTGGTTGACTTAAATTTACAGGGGAAGAGGAAATATATACAGGTAAGTAAATCTAATAAGGGTAAGTAATCTTAATACTAACAATTTGTATTCTTAACTACTAACTATATACAATTTACAGCGATGTCTTCTGATGTCATCGGCAGTCAGTTGGCAGCTTGGCAGGTGGAGTCCAGGCATTCGAATATGTATTCATATAATTGACGATTTGTTGAGTCGCCGTCATTTGATGGCAGCGATTCAGGTGTGACGGGCAGTAAATACTTGTAAAAAATGGTTGAAGGATCGGCACTGCGATGATTGTGGCAGCGTCGATACTGAGTGGCGTCTGATTAATAGAGCTTTGTTTGTATTATTGTTTGTGCGGGCAGTGAGTATTTCGGACTCTACAATTGTATGTAAACATACAACTGTAATTGTTTTATTGCATACGAGAATGCCGACGGCGAATGCCGACGGCACTTTCGTATGCAATATTTGCACAATCATATGCATTATTGATTTGACAATACTTTTAGGATCTTATGTATTGTTTGCTGACAAGTGGTGAGATGCCATCAAGCTCATTAGATGGACGAGCTTGTCCAGTTTCTCCTCCAGGCTTTTGGCATGCGATGCAGCAGCTACTCGCGTGCGCTGCTCCTCAAGCATCAGGTCAATCAGCATATCCAGTTTTTGGTTGGAATCTACTGATGGAATGGCATCTCTGGAGTGGCGAGACTGGATAATTGGATCATCAGCAACATTTTCAGTGTCGATGGCAGTTTGTTGACGCTGTCGTTGTAGACGCCTTTGTTGTAATAGCACTTGCTGTAGTGGTTGTTGTTGTTGTTGTTGTTGTGGCTGTTGTTCCAGCTGATTCATATGCTGTTGCAGCACTTGCTGTAGCGTTTGTTGTTGTTGTTGAATTAGTGGCTGTTGTTTTGTGTATTGTTGTTTTATTAGTGGCTGTTGTTTTGTGTGTCGTTGTTGTGTTAGTGGCTGTTGATTTGCATGTCGTTTTCTAATTGGCTGCTGTTGTTGTTGCTGAGTGGGCTGGCTGTGGCCAGTTCTCAGAACTTCAGCAAAGCTGGGTGTTCGATTTGATGATGATTGGATATTTTTATTCTTTTTCAGTTGTGGCTGCTGTTTCCTGGAGTGGACTGGCTGTTGTTGCTGTTGCTGTAGCTGACGAGGCGGCTGCTGTACTGGCTGATTGGCTTTTCGAAGGTTTCTTTGAATGGTGGATATTGTGGCAGTGTTGTCGCCGATTTTTGGGACTCGTGATAATTCAGCCACAAGTTTAGTAGCAATTTGGACACCCTTGGATATTTTTAATTTGCAGGCATCCTTGAAGGCCTTGCATCCACGGTAACTGGCGGCGTGCTCGCCCTGGCAGTTGGCGCACTTTGGCGGCGTCGTATTATTGTCTCCTTTGCGTCTCTCGCACTCAATGGATGGGTGGCTGCCGCTGCATTTGACGCAGACAAATGGACGGCGGCAGTAATTCTTTGTGTGGCCAAATTTCTGGCACCGATGGCATTGCACGGCGTCTGCATTGCGCATGGTTTTTTCCATGCGTACTCTTTGACCGCCAAGGCTGGTGATTTGGAGTACATTTTTGCTGTTTGCTGACGTCTCGATTTCGACTTCAAAAAGGTTGAGTTTTTGGCGAGTGAAACGCTTTTTTATGTTGCTTACATATCTAACCTTGTAACCGAGGTTCGATAGTTGCTGTCGAATCCAGACATCTGGAGTCGAGTGATGCAGGTATCTGATTACGAATCTGTATCCTCTATCAGATTGTAGTTGATAAGTATGGCATTGTATGTTGTGTTGCCTGAAATGATGTATTAGCTTACGGTATGAGGCAATATTAGCGCATTGCACTCGTACGCCTTGATTTGCAGTGGGTTTGGTGTAATAATTATTACTGCCAATGATTTTGTTCATGCCATCTAGGATAGGCATTATGTCTGTTACTGATGGCAAGAAAAGTGGCGTGGGTCGTTCATTTGGCCCATCTAAGTTGATGTCGTCGTTGATTCCATTCTCGTCGTCATTTTCAATAGCTTTGTCGTCATCATTGGAGTCGTTGTTGTCAACATCCATGCTATTTGCGTGAATGTCGTGATTAGCGCCATCTGTTGGCAAGTTGCCAGCAGTAGTAGTATTTGTGTTTTGACGCACATCGTTGATAGGTGGCGTGTTTGTACGCGCAGTTGCCGCAGTTGCAGCAGTAGTAGAGAGCGCAATTTTACGCGCAGGTGCAGCGGTGGATTGTGTCTCAGCTATCAAATCCGATGTTGACTGATTTGCTGTAGTGTATGGAGCAATCAATTGATTCCATACTTTTTTGGCTGATGCTGATAATGGCGGTGTAGGCAAGCCACCGCTGAATAGATAATTGAGAATTTCATCAATATCAGATTGAGGAAATTGTGTTGTAGTTAGTAGTTGGTCAACTATTTGGTCAATTGCAGATTTTGCCAGTTCCGGATTGGAATTGGATTTGCTTGGCTTTGAATGGCAATTTGAAACTGCATTCTTAATGGAATTCTTATTAGGATTCTTATTGGCATTCCTATTGGAATTTTTGTTGGGAGTGGAAGTATTGGTAACAGAAGGGGAATATGGGGGACAATTGGCAAGAATTCGCAAGAGTTCTTCATTGGTTTCGAGATTATTTGATTCCGAATTGCGGCAATTCGAATTTGATTGCCCCTGCTTTTCGTGATTGACTGTCATTTTTGACATTTTTGGCTTGGGTTTTGGGCTACTGCCTTTTTTTGCTGGGCGCTTGGTATGACTTGCCTTTTTATTGCGTTGTTTTTGGATGTTTAATTCCATCTCTGACTGTTGCATCACTTCCAGGGCGAGGCGCAACATGGATGCCGCATCTTGGTCTTGGTCGATGCCCACCTGGTTCAGCCCACGATGTGAGCCAACTCCAGGCAGGCCATCGCCTTCCATTATATCGTCGTCGTCGTCGTATAGAGAATCGTCGTCGTCGTCAATGCTCACGAACGTTTCCTCGTTTGAAGTCTCGTCGTTGCCGATGAGACTTTTTGAGACTCCGCTGGGCATGACACGTGGCTTTTTCTCACACACACACACACACGATTAGTGAAAATTTTCACAAAATTCTATAAAGTTGTCATTTATTGGCAAAATTCATGCAAATTTAACGTCTCTGTCGTTGATTATTGGTTTGTTTTTCACCATTCACTATTATAACAATGAAAAACACTTTCACTTTATTTATTTAATTATTTACTTTATTTTAATTTTTTACTTCAACTGTCTCTGTCTCTGTCGCTTTGCGCTCATGCGCTCGCCTCGCACCTCGCACAGCACAGCAGCGGTTTTCTTGCCGCCGCCCGCTGCGAAGGTTCAGCAAACAGTCTAATTTTTTACTTCAACTGTCTCTGTCTCTGTGGCTTTGCGCTCATGCGCTCGCCTCGCACCTCGCACAGCACAGCAGCGGTTTTCTTGCCGCCGCCCGCTGCGAAGGTTCAGCAAACAGTGGCGGGCCGGACTCGCCATCGCCTCCACCTAATCCATTTTGGGCAATTTGTCCAAAAGGGCAGGCGATGGCGAGTCACGGGTTTGGTTTATCTCGCTCAGTATCTAATACTATTTTGGAAATTTGATGGTGCCTAAACTTATGCTATAGTTTACATAGTCAGGTCTCGATTGATGTGTGGATGTCTAACAGAGCTAGGCAGTAATTACTTAACACTATACTGTTAAAGATGTAAACAAACAAGCATTATTCTAGAATGTTGGAATGGCAAAAATCAAAAGAAAATTATAAATAAAACATAAAACTAAGCTTTGGTTGACTTAAATTTACAGGGGAAGGGGAAATATATACAGGTAAGTAAATCTAATCTGGGTAAGTGACATTTTGGCTTAATACTAACAATTTACATTCTAATACTAATAACTATCTAATTTACAGCATGATGTCATCAGATGTCATCGGCAGTCAGTTGGCAGCTTGGCAGGTGGTGTCCAGGCATTCTTATAAGTGTTCCTAGGATTGACCGGTTTGTTGAGTCGCCGTCATGTGATGGCAGCGACTCAGGACTGGCGGGAAGTAAAAATTTTAGATTGGTTGGAAGATCAGCACTGCGATGATTGTGGCAGCGTCGATACTGAGTGGCGTCTGTTAATAGAGCTTTGTTTGTATTATTGTTTGTGGGGGCAGTGAGTATTTCGGACTCTACAATTGTATGTAAACATACAACTGTAATTGTTTTATTGCATACGAGAATGCCGACGGCGAATGCCGACGGCACTTTCGTATGCAATATTTGCACAATCATATGCATTATTGATTTGACAATACTTTTAGGATCTTATGTATTGTTTGCTGACAAGTGGTGAGATGCCATCAAGCTCATTAGATGGACGAGCTTGTCCAGTTTCTCCTCCAGGCTTTTGGCATGCGATGCAGCAGCTACTCGCGTGCGCTGCTCCTCAAGCATCAGGTCAATCAGCATGTCCAGTTTTTGGTTGGAATCGACTGATGGAATGGCATCTCTTGATTGGCGAGACTGGATAATTGGATCATCAGCAACATTTTCAGTATCGATGGCAGTTTGTTGACGCTGTCGTTGTAGACGCCTTTGTTGTAATAGCACTTGCTGTAGTGGTTGTTGTGTTGATTGTTGTTGTTGTTGTTGTTGTGGCTGTTGTTCCAGCTGATTCATATGCTGTTGCAGCACTTGCTGTAGCGTTTGTTGTTGTTGTTGTATTAGTGGCTGTTGTTTTGTGTGTTGTTGTTTTATTAGTGGCTGTTGATTTGCATGTCGGTTTCTAATTGGCTGCTGTTGTTGTTGCTGAGTAGGCTGGCTGTGGCCAGTTCTCAGAACTTCGGCAAAGCTAAGTGTACGATTAGATGATGATTGGCTATTTTTATTCTTTTTCAGTTGTGGCTGCTGTTTCCTGGAATGGACTGGCTGTTGTTGCTGTTGCTGTTGCTGACGGGGCGGCTGCTGTACTGGCTGATTGGCTTTTCGAAGGTTTCTTCGAATGGTGGATATTGTGGCAGTGTTGTCGTCAATTTTTGCGACTCGTGATAATTCAGCCACAAGTTTGGTAGCAATTTGGACACCCTTGGATATTTTTAATTTGCAGGCATCCTTGAATGCCTTGCATCCACGGTAACTAGCGGCATGATTGCCCTGGCAATTTGCGCACTTTGGTGGCGTTTGTTGGGCGTCGTCTTTGCGTCTCTCACATTCAGTGGAAGGATGGCTGCCGCTGCATTTGACGCAGACAAATGGACGGCGGCAATAATTCTTCGTGTGTCCGAATTTTTGGCACCGATGGCATTGCACGGCGTCTGCATTGCGCATGGTTTTCTCCATGCGCACTCTTTGACCGCCAAGGCTGTTGATTTGGAGTACATCTTTGCTGTTTGATGACGTCTCGATTTCGACTTCAAAAAGGTTGAGTTTTTGGCGAGTGAAACGCTTTTTTATGTTGCTTACATATCTAACCTTGTAACCAAGGTTAGTTAGTTGCTGTCGAATCCAGACATCTGGAGTTGAGTGATGCAGGTATCTGATTACGAATCTGTATCCTCTATCAGATTGTAGTTGGTAAGTATGGCATTGTATGTTGTGTTGCCTGAAATGATGTATTAGCTTACGGTATGAGGCAATATTGGCGCATTGCACTCGTACGCCTTGATTTGCAGTGGGTTTGGTGTAATAATTATTACTGCCAATGATTTTGTTCATGCCATCTAGGATAGGCATTATGTCTGTTACTGATGGCAAGAAAAGTGGCGTGGGTCGCTCATTTGGCCCATCTAGGTTGATGTCGTCGGGAATGGTGTCATTAGCATCGTTGATTCCGTTCTCGTTGTCATTTTCAATAGCATTGTCGTCATCATTGGAGTCGTTGTTGTCAACATCCATGCTATTTGCATGGATGTCATGATTAGCGCCATCTGTTGGCAAGTTGCCAGCAGTAGCAGTATTTGTGTTTTGACGCACATCGTTGATAGGTGGCGTGTTTGTACGCGCAGTTGCCGCAGTTGCAGCAGTAGTAGAGAGCGCAATTTTACGCGCAGGTGCAGCGGTGGATTGTGTCTCAGCTATCAAATCCGATGTTGACTGTTTAGCTGTACTGTATGGAGCAGTCAATTGCTTCCATAGTTTTTGGGCTGATGCTGATAATGGCGGTGTAGGCAAGCCTCCGCTGAATAGATGACCTAGTATTTCATCAATATCTGATTGAGGAAATTGTGTTGTAGCAAGTAATTTATTCATGATTTCGTCAATTTCAGATTCCGCTAGTTCCGGATTGGAATTGGATTGGCTGGGCTTATTGGAATTCTTATTTGAATTCTTGTTGGCATTCTTTTTAGAATTTTTATTGGGATTTTTGCTGGGAGAGGAAGTATTGGTGGCAGAAGGGGAATATGGCGGACAATTTGCCAGGATTCGCATGAGTTCTTCATTATCTTCAAGGTTATTAGATTTCGAATTTCGGCAATTCGAAATGGTTTGCCCCTGCTTTTCGTTAGTGACTGTCATTTTTGACATTTTTGGTTTCGCCTTTGGGCTACTGCCTTTCTTGGCTGGGCGCTTGGTATGACTTGCCTGTGTTTTACGTTGATTTTGGATGCCAAACTCAATTTCTGTTTGTTGCATCACTTCCAAGGCGAGGCGCAACATGGATGCCGCATCTTGGTCTTGGTCGATGCCCACCTGGTTCAGCCCACGATGTGAGCCAACTCCAGGCAGGCCATCGCCTTCCATTATGTCGTCGTCGTCGTCGTATAGAGAATCGTCGTCGTCGTCAATGTTCACGAACGTATCCTCGTTTAAAGTCTCGTCGTTGCCGATGAGACTTTTTGAGACTCCGCTGGGCATGACACGTGTCTTTTTCTCACACACACATACACACGATTAGTGAAAATTTTCACAAAATTCTATAAAATTGTCAATTATTGGCAAAATTCATGCAAATTTAACGTCTCTGTCGTTGATTATTGGTTTGTTTTTCACCATTCACTATTATAACAATGAAAAACACTTTCACTTTATTTATTTAATTACTTTATTTTAATTTTTTACTTCAACTGTCTCTGTCTCTGTGGCTTTGCGCTCATGCGCTCGCCTCGCACCTCGCACAGCACAGCAGCGGTTTTCTTGCCGCCGCCCGCTGCGAAGGTTCAGCAAACAGTGGCGGGCCGGACTCGCCATCGCCTCCACCTAATCCATTTTGGGCAATGTTGTCAGGATGGCAACATTGTCCAAAAGGGCAGGCGATGGCGAGTCACGGGTTTGGTTTATCTCGCTCAGTACTTTTTGTACTATCTTGGAAATTTGATGGTGCCTAAACTTATGCTATAGTTTACATAGTCAGGTCTCGATTGATGTGTGGATGTCTAACAGAGCTAGGCAGTAATTACTTAACACTATACTGTTAAAGATGTAAACAAACTTATACTAGTATGTTGAAATGGCAAAAATCAAAAGAAAATTATAAATAAAACTTAAAACTAAGCTTTGATTGACTTAAATTTACAGGGGAAGGGGAAATATATACAGGTAAGTAAATCTAATAAGGGTAAGTAATCTTAATACTAACAATTTGTATTCTTAACTACTAACTATATACAATTTACAGCGATGTCTTCTGATGTCATCGGCAGTCAGTTGGCAGCTTGGCAGGTGGAGTCCAGGCATTCTTATAAGTGTTCCTAGGATTGACCGGTTTGTTGAGTCGCCGTCATGTGATGGCAGCGACTCAGGACTGGCGGGAAGTAAAAATTTTAGATTGGTTGGAAGATCAGCACTGCGATGATTGTGGCAGCGTCGATACTGAGTGGCGTCTGTTAATAGAGCTTTGTTTGTATTATTGTTTGTGCGGGCAGTGAGTATTTCGGACTCTACAATTGTATGTAAACATACAACTGTAATTGTTTTATTACATACGAGAATGCCGACGGCACTTTCGTATGCAATATTTGCACAATCATATGCATTATTGATTTGACAATACTTTTAGGATCTTATGTATTGTTTGCTGACAAGTGGTGAGATGCCATCAAGCTCATTAGATGGACGAGCTTGTCCAGTTTCTCCTCTAGACTTTTGGCATGCGATGCAGCAGCTATGCGCGTGCGCTGCTCCTCAAGCATCAGGTCAATCAGCATGTCCAGTTTTTGGTTGGAATCTACTGATGGAATGGCATCTCTGGAGTGGCGAGACTGGATAATTGGATCATCAGCAACATTTTCAGTATCGATGGCAGTTTGTTGACGCTGTCGTTGTAGACGCCTTTGTTGTAATAGCACTTGCTGTAGTGGTTGTTGTGTTGATTGTTGTTGTTGTTGTTGTTGTGGCTGTTGTTCCAGCTGATTCATATGCTGTTGCAGCACTTGCTGTAGTGTTTGTTGTTGTTGTTGTATTAGTGGCTGTTGTTTTGTGTGTTGTTGTTTTATTAGTGGCTGTTGATTTGCATGTCGGTTTCTAATTGGCTGCTGTTGTTGTTGCTGAGTAGGCTGGCTGAGGCCAGTTCTCAGAACTTCAGCAAAGCTGGGTGTTCGATTTGATGATGATTGGATATTTTTATTCTTTTTCAGTTGTGGCTGCGGTTTCCTGGAATGGACTGGCTGTTGTTGCTGTTGCTGTTGCTGACGAGGCGGCTGCTGTACTGGCTGATTGGCTTTTCGAAGGTTTCTTCGAATGGTGGATATTGTGGCAGTGTTGTCGTCAATTTTTGGGACTCGTGATAATTCGGCCACAAGTTTGGTAGCAATTTGGACGCCCTTGGATATTTTTAATTTGCAGGCATCCTTGAATGCTTTGCATCCTCGGTAACTAGCGGCATGATTGCCCTGGCAATTTGCGCACTTTGGTGGCGTTTGTTGGGCGTCGTCTTTGCGTCTCTCACATTCAGTGGAAGGATGGCTGCCGCTGCATTTGACGCAGACAAATGGGCGGCGGCAATAGTTCTTCGTGTGTCCGAATTTTTGGCAGCGATGGCATTGCACGGCGTCTGCATTGCGCATGGTTTTTTCCATGCGCACTCTTTGACCGCCAAGGCTGGTGATTTGGAGTACATTTTTGCTGTTTGATGACGTCTCGATTTCGACTTCAAAAAGGTTGAGTTTTTGGCGAGTGAAACGCTTTTTTATGTTGCTTACATATCTAACCTTGTAACCAAGGTTAGTTAGTTGCTGTCGAATCCAGACATCTGGAGTCGAGTGATGCAGGTATCTGATTACGAATCTGTATCCTCTATCAGATTGTAGTTGATAAGTATGGCATTGTATGTTTTGTTGCCTAAAGTGGGTCACCAATTTGCGGTACGATGCAATATTAGCGCATTGCACTCGTAGGCCTTGATTGGCAGTCGGTTTGGTGTAATAATTATTACTTCCAATGACTTTATTAATGCCATCCAATATTGGCATAATTTCAGGTACAGATGGTAGGAAAAGTGGCGTGGGTCGCTCGTTATGCCCATCAGGGATGTCATTTGGAATAGCGTCGTTGTCATCATCGAGTCCATAGTCATTGTCAATGTTGTTTGCATGGTCGTCATCATTTTGATCATCGTGATTGTCAACATCCATGCCATCTGCATGAATGTCGTCAATGGCGCCATCTGTTGGCAAGTTGCCAGCAGTAGCAGTATTTGTGTTTTGACGCACATCATTGATAGGTGGCGTGTTTGTACGCGCAGTTGCAGCAATAGTAGAATGCGCAATTTTACGCGCAGGTGCAGCGGTGGATTGTGTCTCAGCTATCGAATCCGATGTTGACTGATTTGCTGTAGTGTATGGAGCAGTCAATTGCTTCCATAGTTTTTGGGCTGATGCTGATAATGGCGGTGTAGGCAAGCCTCCGCTGAATAGATGACTTAGTATTTCATCAATATCTGATTGAGGAAATTGTGTTGTAGCAAGTAATTTATTCATGATTTCGTCAATTTCAGATTCCGCTAGTTCCGGATTGGAATTGGATTGGCTGGGCTTATTGGAATTCTTATTTGAATTCTTGTTGGCATTCTTGTTGGCATTCTTTTTAGAATTTTTGTTGGGATTTTTTGTTGGGATTTTTGCTGGGAGAGGAAGTATTGGTGGCAGAAGGGGAATATGGCGGACAATTTGCCAGGATTCGCATGAGTTCTTCATTATCTTCAAGGTTATTAGATTCCGAATTTCGGCAATTCGAAATGGTTTGCCCCTGCTTTTCGTTAGTGACTGTCATTTTTGACATTTTAGGTTTCGCCTTTGGGCTACTGCCTTTCTTGGCTGGGCGCTTGGTATGACTTGCCTGTGTTTTACGTTGATTTTGGATGCCAAACTCCATTTCTGTTTGTTGCATCACTTCCAAGGCGAGGCGCAACATGGATGCCGCATCTTGGTCTTGGTCGATGCCCACCTGGTTCAGCCCACGATGTGAGCCAACTCCAGGCAGGCCATCGCCTTCCATTATGTCGTCGTCGTCGTCGTATAGAGAATCGTCGTCGTCGTCAATGTTCACGAACGTATCCTCGTTTAAAGTCTCGTCGTTGCCGATGAGACTTTTTGAGACTCCGCTGGGCATGACACGTGTCTTTTTCTCACACACACATACACACGATTAGTGAAAATTTTCACAAAATTCTATAAAATTGTCAATTATTGGCAAAATTCATGCAAATTTAACGTCTCTGTCGTTGATTATTGGTTTGTTTTTCACCATTCACTATTATAACAATGAAAAACACTTTCACTTTATTTAATTATTTACTTTATTTTAATTTTTTACTTCAACTGTCTCTGTCTCTGTGGCTTTGCGCTCATGCGCTCGCCTCGCACCTCGCACAGCACAGCAGCGGTTTTCTTGCCGCCGCCCGCTGCGAAGGTTCAGCAAACAGTGGCGGGCCGGACTCGCCATCGCCTCCACCTATAATCCATTTTGGGCAATTTGTCCAAAAGGGCAGGCGATGGCGAGTCACGGGTTTGGTTTATCTCGCTCAGTACTTTTTGTACTATCTTGGAAATTTGATGGTGCCTAAACTTATGCTATAGTTTACATAGTCAGGTCTCGATTGATGTGTGGATGTCTAACAGAGCTAGGCAGTAATTACTTAACACTATACTGTTAAAGATGTAAACAAACAAGCATTATTCTAGAATGTTGGAATGGCAAAAATCAAAAGAAAATTATAAATAAAACTTAAAACTAAGCTTTGGTTGACTTAAATTTACAGGGGAAGGGGAAATATATACAGGTAAGTAAATCTAATCTGGGTAAGTGACATTTTGGCTTAATACTAACAATTTACATTCTAATACTAATAACTATCTAATTTACAGCATGATGTCATCAGATGTCATCGGCAGTCAGTTGGCAGCTTGGCAGGTGGTGTCCAGGCATTCTTATAAGTGTTCCTAGGATTGACCGGTTTGTTGAGTCGCCGTCATGTGATGGCAGCGACTCAGGACTGGCGGGAAGTAAAAATTTTAGATTGGTTGGAAGATCAGCACTGCGATGATTGTGGCAGCGTCGATACTGAGTGGCGTCTGTTAATAGAGCTTTGTTTGTATTATTGTTTGTGGGGGCAGTGAGTATTTCGGACTCTACAATTGTATGTAAACATACAACTGTAATTGTTTTATTGCATACGAGAATGCCGACGGCGAATGCCGACGGCACTTTCGTATGCAATATTTGCACAATCATATGCATTATTGATTTGACAATACTTTTAGGATCTTATGTATTGTTTGCTGACAAGTGGTGAGATGCCATCAAGCTCATTAGATGGACGAGCTTGTCCAGTTTCTCCTCTAGACTTTTGGCATGCGATGCAGCAGCTATGCGCGTGCGCTGCTCCTCAAGCATCAGGTCAATCAGCATGTCCAGTTTTTGGTTGGAATCTACTGATGGAATGGCATCTCTGGAGTGGCGAGACTGGATAATTGGATCATCAGCAACATTTTCAGTGTCGATGGCAGTTTGTTGACGCTGTCGTTGTAGACGCCTCTGTTGTAGTAGCACTTGCTGTAGTGGTTGTTGTGTTGATTGTTGTTGTTGTGGCTGTTGTTCCAGCTGATTCATATGCTGTTGCAGCACTTGCTGTAGCGTTTGTTGTATTAGTGGCTGTTGATTTGTATGTCGTTTTCTAATTGGCTGCTGTTGTTGTTGCTGAGTAGGCTGGCTGTGGCCAGTTCTCAGAACTTCGGCAAAGCTGAGTGTACGATTTGATGTTGATTGGCTATGTTTATTGTTATTTTTCAGTTGTGGCTTCTGTTTCCTGGAATGGACTGGCTGCTGTACTGGCTGATTGGCTTTTCGAAGGTTTCTTCGAATGGTGGATATTGTGGCAGTGTTGTCGTCAATTTTTGGGACTCGTGATAATTCGGCCACAAGTTTGGTAGCAATTTGGACGCCCTTGGATATTTTTAATTTGCAGGCATCCTTGAAGGCCTTGCATCCATCGGTAACTAGCGGCATGATTGCCCTGGCAATTTGCGCACTTTGGCGGCGTCGTATTATTGTCTCCTTTGCGTCTCTCGCACTCAATGGATGGGTGGCTGCCGCTGCATTTGACGCAGACAAATGGACGGCGGCAGTAATTCTTTGTGTGGCCAAATTTCTGGCACCGATGGCATTGCACGGCGTCTGCATTGCGCATGGTTTTTTCCATGCGCACTCTTTGACCGCCAAGGCTGGTGATTTGGAGTACATCTTTGCTGTTTGATGACGTCTCGATTTCGACTTCAAAAAGGTTGAGTTTTTGGCGAGTGAAACGCTTTTTTATGTTGCTTACATATCTAACCTTGTAACCAAGGTTAGTTAGTTGCTGTCGAATCCAGACATCTGGAGTCGAGTGATGCAGGTATCTGATTACGAATCTGTATCCTCTATCAGATTGTAGTTGATAAGTATGGCATTGTATGTTGTGTTGCCTAAAATGTTGTATTAACTTACGGTATGAGGCAATATTAGCGCATTGCACTCGTACGCCTTGATTTGCAGTGGGTTTGGTGTAATAATTATTACTGCCAATGATTTTGTTCATGCCATCTAGGATAGGCATTATGTCTGTTACTGATGGCAAGAAAAGTGGCGTGGGTCGTTCATTTGGCCCATCTAAGTTGATGTCGTCGTTGATTCCGATCTCGTCGTCATTTTCAATAGCATTGTCGTCATCATTGGAGTCGTTGTTGTCAACATCCATGCTATTTGCATGGATGTCATGATTAGCGCCATCTGTTGGCAGGTTGCCAGTAGTGGTAGAATGCGTGTTTTGACGCACATCATTGATAGGTGGCGTGTTTGTACGCGCAGTTGCAGCAGTAGTAGAGAGCGCAATTTTACGCGCAGGTGCAGCGGTGGATTGTGTCTCAGCTATCAAATCCGATGTTGACTGTTTAGCTTGTCTGTATGGAGCAGTCAATTGCTTCCATAGTTTTTGGGCTGATGCTGATAATGGCGGTGTAGGCAAGCCTCCGCTGAATAGATGACTTAGTATTTCATCAATATCTGATTGAGGAAATTGTGTTGTAGCAAGTAATTTATTCATGATTTCGTCAATTTCAGATTCCGCTAGTTCCGGATTGGAATTGGATTGGCTGGGCTTATTGGAATTCTTATTTGAATTCTTGTTGGCATTCTTGTTGACATTCTTTTTAGAATTTTTGTTGGGATTTTTGTTGGGATTTTTGCTGGGAGAGGAAGTATTGGTGGCAGAAGGGGAATATGGCGGACAATTTGCCAGGATTCGCATGAGTTCTTCATTATCTTCAAGGTTATTAGATTCCGAATTTCGGCAATTCGAAATGGTTTGCCCCTGCTTTTTGTTAGTGACTGTCATTTTTGACATTTTAGGTTTTGCCTTTGGGCTACTGCCTTTCTTGGCTGGGCGCTTGGTATGACTTGCCTGTGTTTTACGTTGATTTTGGATGCCAAACTCCATTTCTGTTTGTTGCATCACTTCCAAGGCGAGGCGCAACATGGATGCCGCATCTTGGTTTTGGTTTTGGTCGATGCCCACCTGGTTCAGCCCATCTGAAGATGAGCCAACTCCAGGCAGGCCATCGCCTTCCATTATATCGTCGTCGTCGTCGTATAGAGAATCGTCGTCGTCGTCAATGTGCACGAAAGTATCCTCGTTTGAAGTCTCGTCGTTGCCGATGAGACTTTTTGAGACTCCGCTGGGCATGACACGTGGCTTTTTCTCACACACACATACACACGATTAGTGAAAATTTTCACAAAATTCTATAAAATTGTCAATTATTGGCAAAATTCATGCAAATTTAACGTCTCTGTCGTTGATTATTGGTTTGTTTTTCACCATTCACTATTATAACAATGAAAAACACTTTCACTTTATTTAATTATTTACTTTATTTTAATTTTTACTTCAACTGTCTCTGTCTCTGTCTCTGTGGCTTTGCGCTCATGCGCTCGCCTCGCACCTCGCACAGCACAGCAGCGGTTTTCTTGCCGCCGCCCGCTGCGAAGGTTCAGCAAACAGTGGCGGGCCGGACTCGCCATCGCCTCCACCTATAATCCATTTTGGGCAATTTGTCCAAAAGGGCAGGCGATGGCGAGTCACGGGTTTGGTGTATTTCACTCAGTATCTAATACTATCTTGGAAATTTGATGGTGCCTAAACTTATGCTATAGTTTACATAGTCAGGTCTCGATTGATGTGTGGATGTCTAGCAGAGCTAGGCAGTAATTACTTAACACTATACTGTTAAAGATGTAAACAAACTTATACTAGTATGTTGGAATGGCAAAAATCAAAGAAAATTATAAATAAAACTTAAAACTAAGCATTAATTGTCTTAAATTTACAGGGGAAGGGGAAATTATGTACAGGTAAGTAAATCTAATCTGGGTAAGTGACATTTTGGCTTAATACTAACTATTTAGATTCTAATACTAATAACTATCTAATTTACAGCATGATGTCATCAGATGTCATCGGCAGTCAGTTGGCAGCTTGGCAGGTGGTGTCCAGGCATTCGAATATGTATTCATATAATTGACGATTTGTTGAGTCGCCGTCATTTGATGGCAGCGACTCAGGACTGGCGGGAAGTAAAACTTTTAAATTGGTTGGAAGATCAGCACTGCGATGATTGTGGCAGCGTCGATACTGAGTGGCGTCTGTTAATAGAGCTTTGTCTGTATTATTGTTTGTGCGGGCAGTGAGTATTTCGGACTCTACAATTGTATGTAAACATACAACTGTAATTGTTTTATTGCATACGAGAATGCCGACGGCGAATGCCGACGGCACTTTCGTATGCAATATTTGCACAATCATATGCATTATTGATTTGACAATACTTTTAGGATCTTATGTATTGTTTGCTGACAAGTGGTGAGATGCCATCAAGCTCATTAGATGGACGAGCTTGTCCAGTTTCTCCTCCAGGCTTTTGGCATGCGATGCAGCAGCTACTCGCGTGCGCTGCTCCTCAAGCATTAGATCAATGAGCATGTCCAGTTTTTGGTTGGAATCTACTGATGGAATGGCATCTCTGGAGTGGCGAGACTGGATAATTGGATCATCAGCAACATTTTCAGTAGTCGATGGCAGTTTGTTGACGCTGTCGTTGTAGACGCCTTTGTTGTAGTAGCACTTGCTGTAGTGGTTGTTGTGTTGATTGTTGTTGTTGTTGTGGCTGTTGTTCCAGCTGATTCATATGCTGTTGCAGCACTTGCTGTAGCGTTTGTTGTTGTTGTTGTATTAGTGGCTGTTGTTTGTGTATTGTGTTGTATTAGTGGCTGTTGTTTGTGTGTCGTTGTTGTGTTAGTGGCTGTTGATTTGCATGTCGTTTTCTAATTGGCTGCTGTTGTTGTTGCTGAGTAGGCTGGCTGTGGCCAGTTCTCAGAACTTCGGCAAAGCTGAGTGTACGATTTGATGTTGATTGGCTATGTTTATTGTTATTTTTCAGTTGTGGCTGCTGTTTCCTAGAATGGACTGGCTGCTGTACTGGCTGATTGGCTTTTCGAAGGTTTCTTTGAATGGTGGATATTGTGGCAGTGTTGTCGCCAATTTTTGGGACTCGTGATAATTCGGCCACAAGTTTGGTAGCAATTTGGACGCCCTTGGATATTTTTAATTTGCAGGCATCTTTGAAGGCCTTGCATCCACGGTAACTGGCGGCATGCTCGCCCTGACAGTTGGCGCACTTTGGCGGCGTCGTATTATTGTCTCCTTTGCGTCTCTCGCATTCAATGGATGGGTGGCTGCCGCTGCATTTGACGCAGACAAATGGGCGGCGGCAATAGTTCTTCGTGTGTCCGAATTTTTGGCAGCGATGGCATTGTACAGCGTCTGCATTGCGCATGGTTTTTTCCATGCGCACTCTTTGACCGCCAAGGCTGGTGATTTGGAGTACATTTTTGCTGTTTGATGACGTCTCGATTTCGACTTCAAAAAGGTTGAGTTTTTGGCGAGTGAAACGCTTTTTTATGTTGCTTACATATCTAACCTTGTAACCAAGGTTAGTTAGTTGCTGTCGAATCCAGACATCTGGAGTCGAGTGATGCAGGTATCTGATTACGAATCTGTATCCTCTATCAGATTGTAGTTGGTAAGTATGGCATTGTATGTTGTGTTGCCTGAAATGTTGTATTAACTTACGGTAAGAGGCAATATTGGCGCATTGCACTCGTACTCCTTGATTTGCAGTGGGTTTGGTGTAGTAATTATTACTGCCAATGATTTTGTTCATGCCATCTAGGATAGGCATTATGTCTGTTACTGATGGCAAGAAAAGTGGCGTGGGTCGCTCATTTGGCCCATCTAGGTTGATGTCGTCGGGAATGGTGTCATTAGCATCGTTGATTCCGTTCTCGTTGTCATTATTAGTAGCATTGTCGTCATCAATTGGATCGTTGTTGTCAACATCCATGCTATTTGCATGGATGTCGTGATTAGCGCCATCTGTTGGCAGGTTGCCAGTAGTAGGTAGGAATGCGTGTTTTGACGCACATCATTGATAGGTGGCGTGTTTGTACGCGCAGTTGCAGCAATAGTAGAATGCGCAATTTTACGCGCAGGTGCAGCGGTGGATTGTGTCTCAGCTATCAAATCCGATGTTGACTGTTTAGCTGTACTGTATGGAGCAGTCAATTGCTTCCATAGTTTTTGGGCTGATGCTGATAATGGCGGTGTAGGCAAGCCTCCGCTGAATAGATGACTTAGTATTTCATCAATATCTGATTGAGGAAATTGTGTTGTAGCAAGTAATTTATTCATGATTTCGTCAATTTCAGATTCCGCTAGTTCCGGATTGGAATTGGATTGGCTGGGCTTATTGGAATTCTTATTTGAATTCTTGTTGGCATTCTTTTTAGAATTTTTGTTGGGATTTTTGCTGGGAGAGGAAGTATTGGTGGCAGAAGGGGAATATGGCGGACAATTTGCCAGGATTCGCATGAGTTCTTCATTATCTTCAAGGTTATTAGATTCCGAATTTCGGCAATTCGAAATGGTTTGCCCCTGCTTTTTGTTAGTGACTGTCATTTTTGACATTTTAGGTTTCGCCTTTGGGCTACTGCCTTTCTTGGCTGGGCGCTTGGTATGACTTGCCTGTGTTTTACGTTGATTTTGGATGCCAAACTCCATTTCTGTTTGTTGCATCACTTCCAAGGCGAGGCGCAACATGGATGCCGCATCTTGGTTTTGGTTTTGGTCGATGCCCACCTGGTTCAGCCCACGATGTGAGCCAACTCCAGGCAGGCCATCGCCTTCCATTATGTCGTCGTCGTCGTCGTATAGAGAATCGTCATCGTCGTCAATGTGCACGAAAGTATCCTCGTTTGAAGTCTCGTCGTTGCCGATGAGACTTTTTGAGACTCCGCTGGGCATGACACGTGGCTTTTTCTCACACACACATACACACGATTAGTGAAAATTTTCACAAAATTCTATAAAATTGTCAATTATTGGCAAAATTCATGCAAATTTAACGTCTCTGTCGTTGATTATTGGTTTGTTTTTCACCATTCACTATTATAACAATGAAAAACACTTTCACTTTATTTATTTAATTATTTACTTTATTTTAATTTTTTACTTCAACTGTCTCTGTCTCTGTGGCTTTGCGCTCATGCGCTCGCCTCGCACCTCGCACAGCACAGCAGCGGTTTTCTTGCCGCCGCCCGCTGCGAAGGTTCAGCAAACAGTGGCGGGCCGGACTCGCCATCGCCTCCACCTAATCCATTTTGGGCAATTTGTCCAAAAGGGCAGGCGATGGCGAGTCACGGGTTTGGTTTATCTCGCTCAGTACTTTTTGTACTATCTTGGAAATTTGATGGTGCCTAAACTTATGCTATAGTTTACATAGTCAGGTCTCGATTGATGTGTGGATGTCTAACAGAGCTAGGCAGTAATTACTTAACACTATACTGTTAAAGATGTAAACAAACAAGCATTATTCTAGAATGTTGGAATGGCAAAAATCAAAAGAAAATTATAAATAAAACTTAAAACTAAGCATTAATTGTCTTAAATTTACAGGGGAAGGGGAAATTATGTACAGGTAAGTAAATCTAATCTGGGTAAGTGACATTTTGGCTTAATACTAACAATTTACATTCTAATACTAATAACTATCTAATTTACAGCATGATGTCATCAGATGTCATCGGCAGTCAGTTGGCAGTCTGGCAGGTGGTGTCCAGGCATTCTTTTAAGTGTTCCTAGGATTGACCGGTTTGTTGAGTCGCCGTCATGTGATGGCAGCGACTCAGGACTGGCGGGAAGTAAAAATTTTAGATTGGTTGGAAGATCAGCACTGCGATGATTGTGGCAGCGTCGATACTGAGTGGCGTCTGTTAATAGAGCTTTGTTTGTATTATTGTTTGTGCGGGCAGTGAGTATTTCGGACTCTACAATTGTATGTAAACATACAACTGTAATTGTTTTATTGCATACGAGAATGCCGACGGCGAATGCCGACGGCACTTTCGTATGCAATATTTGCACAATCATATGCATTATTGATTTGACAATACTTTTAGGATCTTATGTATTGTTTGCTGACAAGTGGTGAGATGCCATCAAGCTCATTAGATGGACGAGCTTGTCCAGTTTCTCCTCCAGGCTTTTGGCATGCGATGCAGCAGCTACTCGCGTGCGCTGCTCCTCAAGCATTAGATCAATGAGCATGTCCAGTTTTTGGTTGGAATCTACTGATGGAATGGCATCTCTGGAGTGGCGAGACTGGATAATTGGATCATCAGCAACATTTTCAGTATCGATGGCAGTTTGTTGACGCTGTCGTTGTAGACGCCTTTGTTGTAGTAGCACTTGCTGTAGTGGTTGTTGTGTTGGTTGTTGTTGTTGTTGTGGCTGTTGTTCCAGCTGATTCATATGCTGTTGCAGCACTTGCTGTAGCGTTTGTTGTTGTTGTTGTATTAGTGGCTGTTGTTTTGTGTATTGTTGTTGTATTAGTGGCTGTTGTTTTGTGTGTCGTTGTTGTGTTAGTGGCTGTTGATTTGCATGTCGTTTTCTAATTGGCTGCTGTTGTTGTTGCTGAGTAGGCTGGCTGTGGCCAGTTCTCAGAACTTCGGCAAAGCTGAGTGTACGATTTGATGTTGATTGGCTATGTTTATTGTTATTTTTCAGTTGTGGCTGCTGTTTCCTGGAATGGACTGGCTGCTGTACTGGCTGATTGGCTTTTCGAAGGTTTCTTTGAATGGTGGATATTGTGGCAGTATTGTCGCCAATTTTTGGGACTCGTGATAATTCAGCCACAAGTTTGGTAGCAATTTGGACACCCTTGGATATTTTTAATTTGCAGGCATCCTTGAATGCTTTGCATCCTCGGTAACTAGCGGCATGATTGCCCTGGCAATTTGCGCACTTTGGCGGCGTCTGATTATTGTCTCCTTTGCGTCTCTCACATTCAGTGGAAGGATGGCTGCCGCTGCATTTGACGCAGACAAATGGACGGCGGCAATAATTCTTCGTGTGTCCGAATTTTTGGCAGCGATGGCATTGCACGGCGTCTGCATTGCGCATGGTTTTTTCCATGCGCACTCTTTGACCGCCTAGGCTGGTGATTTGGAGTACATCTTTGCTGTTTGATGACGTCTCGATTTCGACTTCAAAAAGGTTGAGTTTTTGGCGAGTGAAACGCTTTTTTATGTTGCTTACATATCTAACCTTGTAACCAAGGTTAGTTAGTTGCTGTCGAATCCAGACATCTGGAGTCGAGTGATGCAGGTATCTGATTACGAATCTGTATCCTCTATCAGATTGTAGTTGATAAGTATGGCATTGTATGTTGTGTTGCCTAAAATGTTGTATTAACTTACGGTATGAGGCAATATTAGCGCATTGCACTCGTACGCCTTGATTTGCAGTGGGTTTGGTGTAATAATTATTACTGCCAATGATTTTGTTCATGCCATCTAGGATAGGCATTATGTCTGTTACTGATGGCAAGAAAAGTGGCGTGGGTCGTTCATTTGGCCCATCTAAGTTGATGTCGTCGTTGATTCCGTTCTCGTTGTCATTTTCAATAGCATTGTCGTCATCAATGGAGTCGTTGTTGTCGACATCCATGCTATTTGCATGGATATCATGATTAGCGCCATCTGTTGGCAGGTTGCCAGTAGCGGTAGAATGCGTGTTTTGACGCACATCATTGATAGGTGGCGTGTTTGTACGCGCAGTTGCAGCAATAGTAGAATGCGCAATTTTACGCGCAGGTGCAGCGGTGGATTGTGTCTCAGCTAGCAAATCCGATGTTGACTGTTTAGCTGTACTGTATGGAGCAGTCAATTGCTTCCATAGTTTTTGGGCTGATGCTGATAATGGCGGTGTAGGCAAGCCTCCGCTGAATAGATGACTTAGTATTTCATCAATATCTGATTGAGGAAATTGTGTTGTAGCAAGTAATTTATTCATGATTTCGTCAATTTCAGATTCCGCTAGTTCCGGATTGGAATTGGATTGGCTGGGCTTATTGGAATTCTTATTTGAATTCTTGTTGGCATTCTTTTTAGAATTTTTGTTGGGATTTTTGTTGGGATTTTTGCTGGGAGAGGAAGTATTGGTGGCAGAAGGGGAATATGGCGGACAATTTGCCAGGATTCGCATGAGTTCTTCATTATCTTCGAGGTTATTAGATTCCGAATTTCGGCAATTCGAAATGGTTTGCCCCTGCTTTTCGTTAGTGACTGTCATTTTTGACATTTTAGGTTTCGCCTTTGGGCTACTGCCTTTCTTGGCTGGGCGCTTGGTATGACTTGCCTGTATTTTACGTTGATTTTGGATGCCAAACTCCATTTCTGTTTGTTGCATCACTTCCAAGGCGAGGCGCAACATGGATGCCGCATCTTGGTTTTGGTTTTGGTCGATGCCCACCTGGTTCAGCCCACGATGTGAGCCAACTCCAGGCAGGCCATCGCCTTCCATTATGTCGTCGTCGTCGTCGTATAGAGAATCGTCATCGTCGTCAATGTGCACGAAAGTATCCTCGTTTGAAGTCTCGTCGTTGCCGATGAGACTTTTTGAGACTCCGCTGGGCATGACACGTGGCTTTTTCTCACACACACATACACACGATTAGTGAAAATTTTCACAAAATTTGTCAATAATTGTCAATTATTGGCAAAATTCATGCAAATTTAACGTCTCTGTCGTTGATTATTGGTTTGTTTTTCACCATTCACTATTATAACAATGAAAAACACTTTCACTTTATTTAATTATTTACTTTATTTTAATTTTTTACTTCAACTGTCTCTGTCTCTGTGGCTTTGCGCTCATGCGCTCGCCTCGCACCTCGCACAGCACAGCAGCGGTTTTCTTGCCGCCGCCCGCTGCGAAGGTTCAGCAAACAGTGGCGGGCCGGACTCGCCATCGCCTCCACCTAATCCATTTTGGGCAATTTGTCCAAAAGGGCAGGCGATGGCGAGTCACGGGTTTGGTGTATTTCACTCAGTATCTAATACTATTTTGGAAATTTGATGGTGCCTAAACTTATGCTATAGTTTACATAGTCAGGTCTCGATTGATGTGTGGATGTCTAGCAGAGCTAGGCAGTAATTACTTAACACTACTATACTGTTAAAGATGTAAACAAACAAGCATTATTCTAGAATGTTGGAATGGCAAAAATCAAAGAAAATTATAAATAAAACTTAAAACTAAGCATTAATTGTCTTAAATTTACAGGGGAAGGGGAAATTATGTACAGGTAAGTAAATCTAATCTGGGTAAGTGACATTTTGGCTTAATACTAACAATTTACATTCTAATACTAATAACTATCTAATTTACAGCATGATGTCATCAGATGTCATCGGCAGTCAGTTGGCAGTCTGGCAGGTGGTGTCCAGGCATTCTTTTAAGTGTTCCTAGGATTGACCGGTTTGTTGAGTCGCCGTCATGTGATGGCAGCGACTCAGGACTGGCGGGAAGTAAAAATTTTAGATTGGTTGGAAGATCAGCGCTGCGATGATTGTGACAGCGTCGATACTGAGTGGCATCTATTCTATAGAAGTTTGTTGATTTAATTGTTTGAGCGGACAGTGAGTATCTCATATTCTACAATTGTATGTAAACATACAACTGTAATTGTTTTATTGCATACGAGAATGCCGACGGCGAATGCCGACGGCACTTTCGTATGCAATATTTGCACAATCATATGCATTATTGATTTGACAATACTTTTAGGATCTTATGTATTGTTTGCTGACAAGTGGTGAGATGCCATCAAGCTCATTAGATGGACGAGCTTGTCCAGTTTCTCCTCCAGGCTTTTGGCATGCGATGCAGCAGCTACTCGCGTGCGCTGCTCCTCAAGCATTAGATCAATGAGCATGTCCAGTTTTTGGTTGGAATCTACTGATGGAATGGCATCTCTGGAGTGGCGAGACTGGATAATTGGATCATCAGCAACATTTTCAGTGTCGATGGCAGTTTGTTGACGCTGTCGTTGTAGACGCCTTTGTTGTAGTAGCACTTGCTGTAGTGGTTGTTGTGTTGATTGTTGTTGTTGTTGTTGTTGTGGCTGTTGTTCCAGCTGATTCATATGCTGTTGCAGCACTTGCTGTAGCGTTTGTTGTTGTTGTTGTATTAGTGGCTGTTGTTTTGTGTGTCGTTGTTGTATTAGTGGCTGTTGATTTGCATGTCGTTTTCTAATTGGCTGCTGTTGTTGTTGCTGAGTAGGCTGGCTGTGGCCAGTTCTCAGAACTTCGGCAAAGCTGAGTGTACGATTTGATGTTGATTGGCTATGTTTATTGTTATTTTTCAGTTGTGGCTGCTGTTTCCTGGAATGGACTGGCTGCTGTACTGGCTGATTGGCTTTTCGAAGGTTTCTTTGAATGGTGGATATTGTGGCAGTGTTGTCGCCAATTTTTGGGACTCGTGATAATTCAGCCACAAGTTTGGTAGCAATTTGGACACCCTTGGATATTTTTAATTTGCAGGCATCCTTGAATGCTTTGCATCCTCGGTAACTAGCGGCATGATTGCCCTGGCAATTTGCGCACTTTGGCGGCGTCGTATTATTGTCTCCTTTGCGTCTCTCGCACTCAATGGATGGGTGGCTGCCGCTGCATTTGACGCAGACAAATGGGCGGCGGCAGTAATTCTTTGTGTGGCCAAATTTCTGGCACCGATGGCATTGCACAGCGTCTGCATTGCGCATGGTTTTTTCCATGCGCACTCTTTGACCGCCAAGGCTGGTGATTTGGAGTACATTTTTGCTGTTTGATGACGTCTCGATTTCGACTTCAAAAAGGTTGAGTTTTTGGCGAGTGAAACGCTTTTTTATGTTGCTTACATATCTAACCTTGTAACCAAGGTTAGTTAACTGCTGTCGAATCCAGATATCTGGAGTCGAGTGATGCAGGTATCTGATTACGAATCTGTATCCTCTATCAGATTGTAGTTGATAAGTATGGCATTGTATGTTGTGTTGCCTGAAATGATTTATTAGCTTACGGTATGAGGCAATATTAGCGCATTGCACTCGTACGCCTTGATTTGCAGTGGGTTTGGTGTAATAATTATTACTGCCAATGATTTTGTTCATGCCATCTAGGATAGGCATTATGTCTGTTATCGATGGCAAGAAAAGTGGCGTGGGTCGCTCATTTGGCCCATCTAGGTTGATGTCGTCGGGAATGGTGTCATTAGCATCGTTGATTTCGTTCTCGTTGTCATTATTAGTAGCATTGTCGTCATCAATAGTATCGTTGTTGTCAACATCCATGCTATTTGCGTGAATGTCGTGATTAGCGCCATCTGTTGGCAAGTTGCCAGCAGTAGTAGTATTTGTGTTTTGACGCACATCGTTGATAGGTGGCGTGTTTGTACGCGCAGTTGCCGCAGTTGCAGCAGTAGTAGAGAGCGCAATTTTACGCGCAGGTGCAGCGGTGGATTGTGTCTCAGCTATCAAATCCGATGTTGACTGATTTGCTGTAGTGTATGGAGCAATCAATTGATTCCATACTTTTTTGGCTGATGCTGATAATGGCGGTGTAGGCAAGCCACCGCTGAATAGATAATTGAGAATTTCATCAATATCAGATTGAGGAAATTGTGTTGTAGTTAGTAGTTGGTCAACTATTTGGTCAATTGCAGATTTCGCCAGTTCCGGATTGGAATTGGATTTGCATGGCTTTGAATGGCAATTTGAATCTGCATTCTTAATGGAATTCTTATTAGGATTCTTATTGGCATTCCTATTGGAATTTTTGTTGGGAGTGGAAGTATTGGTAACAGAAGGGGAATATGGGGGACAATTGGCAAGAATTCGCAAGAGTTCTTCATTGGTTTCGAGATTATTTGATTCCGAATTGCGGCAATTCGAATTTGATTGCCCCTGCTTTTCGTGATTGACTGTCATTTTTGACATTTTTGGCTTGGCTTTTGGGCTACTGCCTTTTTTTGCTGGGCGCTTGGTATGACTTGCCTTTTTATTGCGTTGTTTTTGGATGTTTAATTCCATCTCTGACTGTTGCATCACTTCCAAGGCGAGGCGCAACATGGATGCCGCATCTTGGTCTTGGTCGATGCCCACCTGGTTCAGCCCACGATGTGAGCCAACTCCAGGCAGGCCATCGCCTTCCATTATATCGTCGTCGTCGTCGTATAGAGAATCGTCATCGTCGTCAATGTGCACGAAAGTATCCTCGTTTGAAGTCTCGTCGTTGCCGATGAGACTTTTTGAGACTCCGCTGGGCATGACACGTGGCAATTTTTCTCACACACACATACACACGATTAGTGAAAATTTTCACAAAATTCTATAAAATTGTCAATTATTGGCAAAATTCATGCAAATTTAACGTCTCTGTCGTTGATTATTGGTTTGTTTTTCACCATTCACTATTATAACAATGAAAAACACTTTCACTTTATTTATTTAATTATTTACTTTATTTTAATTTTTTACTTCAACTGTCTCTGTCTCTGTGGCTTTGCGCTCATGCGCTCGCCTCGCACCTCGCACAGCACAGCAGCGGTTTTCTTGCCGCCGCCCGCTGCGAAGGTTCAGCAAACAGTGGCGGGCCGGACTCGCCATCGCCTCCACCTAATCCATTTTGGGCAATTTGTCCAAAAGGGCAGGCGATGGCGAGTCACGGGTTTGGTTTATCTCGCTCAGTATCTAATACTATTTTGGAAATTTGATGGTGCCTAAACTTATGCTATAGTTTACATAGTCAGGTCTCGATTGATGTGTGGATGTCTAACAGAGCTAGGCAGTAATTACTTAACACTATACTGTTAAAGATGTAAACAAACAAGCATTATTCTAGAATGTTGGAATGGCAAAAATCAAAAGAAAATTATAAATAAAACATAAAACTAAGCTTTGGTTGACTTAAATTTACAGGGGAAGGGGAAATATATACAGGTAAGTAAATCTAATCTGGGTAAGTGACATTTTGGCTTAATACTAACAATTTACATTCTAATACTAATAACTATCTAATTTACAGCATGATGTCATCAGATGTCATCGGCAGTCAGTTGGCAGCTTGGCAGGTGGTGTCCAGGCATTCTTATAAGTGTTCCTAGGATTGACCGGTTTGTTGAGTCGCCGTCATGTGATGGCAGCGACTCAGGACTGGCGGGAAGTAAAAATTTTAGATTGGTTGGAAGATCAGCACTGCGATGATTGTGGCAGCGTCGATACTGAGTGGCGTCTGTTAATAGAGCTTTGTTTGTATTATTGTTTGTGGGGGCAGTGAGTATTTCGGACTCTACAATTGTATGTAAACATACAACTGTAATTGTTTTATTGCATACGAGAATGCCGACGGCGAATGCCGACGGCACTTTCGTATGCAATATTTGCACAATCATATGCATTATTGATTTGACAATACTTTTAGGATCTTATGTATTGTTTGCTGACAAGTGGTGAGATGCCATCAAGCTCATTAGATGGACGAGCTTGTCCAGTTTCTCCTCCAGGCTTTTGGCATGCGATGCAGCAGCTACTCGCGTGCGCTGCTCCTCAAGCATTAATCAATGAGCATGTCCAGTTTTTGGTTGGAATCTACTGATGGAATGGCATCTCTTGATTGGCGAGACTGGATAATTGGATCATCAGCAACATTTTCAGTATCGATGGCAGTTTGTTGACGCTGTCGTTGTAGACGCCTTTGTTGTAATAGCACTTGCTGTAGTGGTTGTTGTGTTGATTGTTGTTGTTGTTGTTGTTGTGGCTGTTGTTCCAGCTGATTCATATGCTGTTGCAGCACTTGCTGTAGTGTTTGTTGTTGTTGTTGTATTAGTGGCTGTTGTTTTGTGTGTTGTTGTTTTATTAGTGGCTGTTGATTTGCATGTCGGTTTCTAATTGGCTGCTGTTGTTGTTGCTGAGTAGGCTGGCTGTGGCCAGTTCTCAGAACTTCGGCAAAGCTAAGTGTACGATTTGATGATGATTGGCTATTTTTATTCTTTTTCAGTTGTGGCTGCTGTTTCCTGGAATGGACTGGCTGTTGTTGCTGTTGCTGTTGCTGACGAGGCGGCTGCTGTACTGGCTGATTGGCTTTTCGAAGGTTTCTTCGAATGGTGGATATTGTGGCAGTGTTGTCGTCAATTTTTGCGACTCGTGATAATTCAGCCACAAGTTTGGTAGCAATTTGGACACCCTTGGATATTTTTAATTTGCAGGCATCCTTGAATGCCTTGCATCCATCGGTAACTAGCGGCATGATTGCCCTGGCAATTTGCGCACTTTGGTGGCGTTTGTTGGGCGTCGTCTTTGCGTCTCTCACATTCAGTGGAAGGATGGCTGCCGCTGCATTTGACGCAGACAAATGGACGGCGGCAATAATTCTTCGTGTGTCCGAATTTTTGGCACCGATGGCATTGCACGGCGTCTGCATTGCGCATGGTTTTTTCCATGCGCACTCTTTGACCGCCAAGGCTGGTGATTTGGAGTACATCTTTGCTGTTTGATGACGTCTCGATTTCGACTTCAAAAAGGTTGAGTTTTTGGCGAGTGAAACGCTTTTTTATGTTGCTTACATATCTAACCTTGTAACCAAGGTTAGTTAGTTGCTGTCGAATCCAGACATCTGGAGTCGAGTGATGCAGGTATCTGATTACGAATCTGTATCCTCTATCAGATTGTAGTTGGTAAGTATGGCATTGTATGTTGTGTTGCCTGAAATGATGTATTAGCTTACGGTATGAGGCAATATTAGCGCATTGCACTCGTACGCCTTGATTTGCAGTGGGTTTGGTGTAATAATTATTACTGCCAATGATTTTGTTCATGCCATCTAGGATAGGCATTATGTCTGTTACTGATGGCAAGAAAAGTGGCGTGGGTCGCTCATTTGGCCCATCTAGGTTGATGTCGTCGGGAATGGTGTCATTAGCATCGTTGATTCCGTTCTCGTTGTCATTTTCAATAGCATTGTCGTCATCATTGGAGTCGTTGTTGTCAACATCCATGCTATTTGCATGGATGTCATGATTAGCGCCATCTGTTGGCAAGTTGCCAGCAGTAGCAGTATTTGTGTTTTGACGCACATCGTTGATAGGTGGCGTGTTTGTACGCGCAATTGCCGCAGTTGCAGCAGTAGTAGAGAGCGCAATTTTACGCGCAGGTGCAGCGGTGGATTGTGTCTCAGCTATCAAATCCGATGTTGACTGTTTAGCTGTACTGTATGGAGCAGTCAATTGCTTCCATAGTTTTTGGGCTGATGCTGATAATGGCGGTGTAGGCAAGCCTCCGCTGAATAGATGACCTAGTATTTCATCAATATCTGATTGAGGAAATTGTGTTGTAGCAAGTAATTTATTCATGATTTCGTCAATTTCAGATTCCGCTAGTTCCGGATTGGAATTGGATTGGCTGGGCTTATTGGAATTCTTATTTGAATTCTTGTTGGCATTCTTTTTAGAATTTTTATTGGGATTTTTGCTGGGAGAGGAAGTATTGGTGGCAGAAGGGGAATATGGCGGACAATTTGCCAGGATTCGCATGAGTTCTTCATTATCTTCAAGGTTATTAGATTTCGAATTTCGGCAATTCGAAATGGTTTGCCCCTGCTTTTCGTTAGTGACTGTCATTTTTGACATTTTTGGTTTCGCCTTTGGGCTACTGCCTTTCTTGGCTGGGCGCTTGGTATGACTTGCCTGTGTTTTACGTTGATTTTGGATGCCAAACTCAATTTCTGTTTGTTGCATCACTTCCAAGGCGAGGCGCAACATGGATGCCGCATCTTGGTCTTGGTCGATGCCCACCTGGTTCAGCCCACGATGTGAGCCAACTCCAGGCAGGCCATCGCCTTCCATTATGTCGTCGTCGTCGTCGTATAGAGAATCGTCGTCGTCGTCAATGTTCACGAACGTATCCTCGTTTAAAGTCTCGTCGTTGCCGATGAGACTTTTTGAGACTCCGCTGGGCATGACACGTGTCTTTTTCTCACACACACATACACACGATTAGTGAAAATTTTCACAAAATTCTATAAAATTGTCAATTATTGGCAAAATTCATGCAAATTTAGCGTCTCTGTCGTTGATTATTGGTTTGTTTTTCACCATTCACTATTATAACAATGAAAAACACTTTCACTTTATTTATTTAATGACTTTATTTTAATTTTTTACTTCAACTGTCTCTGTCTCTGTGGCTTTGCGCTCATGCGCTCGCCTCGCACCTCGCACAGCACAGCAGCGGTTTTCTTGCCGCCGCCCGCTGCGAAGGTTCAGCAAACAGTGGCGGGCCGGACTCGCCATCGCCTCCACCTAATCCATTTTGTGCAATTTGTCCAAAAGGGCAGGCGATGGCGAGTCACGGGTTTGGTTTATCTCGCTCAGTATCTAATACTATCTTGGAAATTTGATGGTGCCTAAACTTATGCTATAGTTTACATAGTCAGGTCTCGATTGATGTGTGGATGTCTAACAGAGCTAGGCAGTAGTTACTTAACACTATACTGTTAAAGATGTAAACAAACTTATACTAGTATGTTGAAATGGTAAAAATCAAAAGAAAATTATAAATAAAACTTAAAACTAAGCATTAATTGTCTTAAATTTACAGGGGAAGGGGAAATATATACAGGTAAGTAAATCTAATCTGGGTAAGTGACATTTTGGCTTAATACTAATAACTATCTAATTTACAGCATGATGTCATCAGATGTCATCGGCGGTCAGTTGGCAGTCTGGCAGGTGGTGTCCAGGCATTCTTATAAGTGTTCCTAGGATTGACCGGTTTGTTGAGTCTCCGTCATGTGATGGCAGCGACTCAGGACTGGCGGGAAGTAAAAATTTTAGATTGGTTGGAAGATCAGCACTGCGATGATTGTGGCAGCGTCGATACTGAGTGGCGTCTGTTAATAGAGCTTTGTTTGTATTATTGTTTGTGCGGGCAGTGAGTATTTCAGGACTCTACAATTGTATGTAAACATACAACTGTAATTGTTTTATTGCATACGAGAATGCCGACGGCGAATGCCGACGGCACTTTCGTATGCAATATTTGCACAATCATATGCATTATTGATTTGACAATACTTTTAGGATCTTATGTATTGTTTGCTGACAAGTGGTGAGATGCCATCAAGCTCATTAGATGGACGAGCTTGTCCAGTTTCTCCTCCAGGCTTTTGGCATGCGATGCAGCAGCTACTCGCGTGCGCTGCTCCTCAAGCATTAGATCAATGAGCATGTCCAGTTTTTGGTTGGAATCTACTGATGGAATGGCATCTCTTGATTGGCGAGACTGGATAATTGGATCATCAGCAACATTTTCAGTATCGATGGCAGTTTGTTGACGCTGTCGTTGTAGACGCCTTTGTTGTAGTAGCACTTGCTGTAGTGGTTGTTGTGTTGATTGTTGTTGTTGTTGTTGTTGTGGCTGTTGTTCCAGCTGATTCATATGCTGTTGCAGCACTTGCTGTAGCGTTTGTTGTTGTTGTTGTATTAGTGGCTGTTGTTTTGTGTATTGTTGTTGTATTAGTGGCTGTTGTTTGTGTCGTTGTTGTGTCAGTGGCTGTTGTCTTGTGTGTTGTTGTTTTATTAGTGGCTGTTGATTTGCATGTCGGTTTCTAATTGGCTGCTGTTGTTGTTGCTGAGTAGGCTGGCTGTGGCCAGTTCTCAGAACTTCGGCAAAGCTGAGTGTACGATTTGATGTTGATTGGCTATGTTTATTGTTATTTTTCAGTTGTGGCTGCTGTTTCCTGGAATGGACTGGCTGCTGTACTGGCTGATTGGCTTTTCGAAGGTTTCTTTGAATGGTGGATATTGTGGCAGTGTTGTCGCCAATTTTTGGGACTCGTGATAATTCAGCCACAAGTTTGGTAGCAATTTGGACGCCCTTGGATATTTTTAATTTGCAGGCATCCTTGAATGCTTTGCATCCTCGGTAACTAGCGGCATGATTGCCCTGGCAATTTGCGCACTTTGGTGGCGTCGTATTATTGTCTCCTTTGCGTCTCTCGCACTCAATGGATGGGTGGCTGCCGCTGCATTTGACGCAGACAAATGGACGGCGGCAGTAATTCTTTGTGTGGCCAAATTTCTGGCACCGATGGCATTGCACGGCGTCTGCATTGCGCATGGTTTTTTCCATGCGCACTCTTTGACCGCCTAGGCTGGTGATTTGGAGTACATCTTTGCTGTTTGATGACGTCTCGATTTCGACTTCAAAAAGGTTGAGTTTTTGGCGGAGTGAAACGCTTTTTTATGTTGCTTACATATCTAACCTTGTAACCAAGGTTAGTTAGTTGCTGTCGAATCCAGACATCTGGAGTCGAGTGATGCAGGTATCTGATTACGAATCTGTATCCTCTATCAGATTGTAGTTGATAAGTATGGCATTGTATATTGTGTTGCCTAAAATGTTGTATTAACTTACGGTATGAGGCAATATTAGCGCATTGCACTCGTACGCCTTGATTTGCAGTGGGTTTGGTGTAATAATTATTACTGCCAATGATTTTGTTCATGCCATCTAGGATAGGCATTATGTCTGTTACTGATGGCAAGAAAAGTGGCGTGGGTCGTTCATTTGGCCCATCTAAGTTGATGTCGTCGTTGATTCCGATCTCGTCGTCATTTTCAATAGCATTGTCGTCATCATTGGAGTCGTTGTTGTCAACATCCATGCTATTTGCATGGATGTCATGATTAGCGCCATCTGTTGGCAGGTTGCCAGTAGTGGTAGAATGCGTGTTTTGACGCACATCATTGATAGGTGGCGAGTTTGTACGCGCAGTTGCAGCAATAGTAGAATGCGCAATTTTACGCGCAGGTGCAGCGGTGGTTTGTGTCTCAGCTATCAAATCCGATGTTGACTGTTTAGCTGTACTGTATGGAGCAGTAAATTGCTTCCATAGTTTTTGGGCTGATGCTGATAATGGCGGTGTAGGCAAGCCACCGCTGAATAGATAATTGAGAATTTCATCAATATCAGATTGAGGAAATTGTGTTGTAGCAAGTAATTTATTCATGATTTCGTCAATTTCAGATTCCGCTAGTTCCGGATTGGAATTGGATTGGCTGGGCTTATTGGAATTCTTATTTGAATTCTTGTTGGCATTCTTTTTAGAATTTTTGTTGGGATTTTTGCTGGGAGAGGAAGTATTGGTGGCAGAAGGGGAATATGGCGGACAATTTGCCAGGATTCGCATGAGTTCTTCATTATCTTCAAGGTTATTAGATTCCGAATTTCGGCAATTCGAAATGGTTTGCCCCTGCTTTTTGTTAGTGACTGTCATTTTTGACATTTTAGGTTTCGCCTTTGGGCTACTGCCTTTCTTGGCTGGGCGCTTGGTATGACTTGCCTGTGTTTTACGTTGATTTTGGATGCCAAACTCCATTTCTGTTTGTTGCATCACTTCCAAGGCGAGGCGCAACATGGATGCCGCATCTTGGTTTTGGTTTTGGTCGATGCCCACCTGGTTCAGCCCACGATGTGAGCCAACTCCAGGCAGGCCATCGCCTTCCATTATGTCGTCGTCGTCGTCGTATAGAGAATCGTCGTCGTCGTCAATGCTCACGAACGTTTCCTCGTTTGAAGTCTCGTCGTTGCCGATGAGACTTTTTGAGACTCCGCTGGGCATGACACGTGTCTTTTTCTCACACACACATACACACGATTAGTGAAAATTTTCACAAAATTCTATAAAATTGTCAATTATTGGCAAAATTCATGCAAATTTAACGTCTCTGTCGTTGATTATTGGTTTGTTTTTCACCATTCACTATTATAACAATGAAAAACACTTTCACTTTATTTATTTAATTATTTACTTTATTTTAATTTTTTACTTCAACTGTCTCTGTCTCTGTGGCTTTGCGCTCATGCGCTCGCCTCGCACCTCGCACAGCACAGCAGCGGTTTTCTTGCCGCCGCCCGCTGCGAAGGTTAAGCAAACAGTGGCGGGCCGGACTCGCCATCGCCTCCACCTAATCCATTTTGGGCAATTTGTCCAAAAGGGCAGGCGATGGCGAGTCACGGGTTTGGTTTATCTCGCTCAGTACTTTTTGTACTATCTTGGAAATTTGATGGTGCCTAAACTTATGCTATAGTTTACATAGTCAGGTCTCGATTGATGTGTGGATGTCTAGCAGATCTAGGCAGTAATTACTTAACACTATACTGTTAAAGATGTAAACAAACTTATACTAGTATGTTGAAATGGCAAAAATCGAAAGAAAATTATAAATAAAACTTAAAACTAAGCATTAATTGTCTTAAATTTACAGGGGAAGGGGAAATTATGTACAGGTAAGTAAATCTAATCTGGGTAAGTGACATTTTGGCTTAATACTAACAATTTACATTCTAATACTAATAACTATCTAATTTACAGCATGATGTCATCAGATGTCATCGGCAGTCAGTTGGCAGCTTGGCAGGTGGAGTCCAGGCATTCGAATATGTATTCATATAATTGACGATTTGTTGAGTCGCCGTCATTTGATGGCAGCGACTCAGGACTGGCGGGAAGTAAAACTTTTAAATTGGTTGGAAGATCAGCACTGCGATGATTGTGGCAGCGTCGATACTGAGTGGCGTCTGTTAATAGAGCTTTGTTTGTATTATTGTTTGTGCGGGCAGTGAGTATTTCGGACTCTACAATTGTATGTAAACATACAACTGTAATTGTTTTATTGCATACGAGAATGCCGACGGCGAATGCCGACGGCACTTTCGTATGCAATATTTGCACAATCATATGCATTATTGATTTGACAATACTTTTAGGATCTTATGTATTGTTTGCTGACAAGTGGTGAGATGCCATCAAGCTCATTAGATGGACGAGCTTGTCCAGTTTCTCCTCCAGGCTTTTGGCATGCGATGCAGCAGCTACTCGCGTGCGCTGCTCCTCAAGCATTAGATCAATGAGCATGTCCAGTTTTTGGTTGGAATCTACTGATGGAATGGCATCTCTGGAGTGGCGAGACTGGATAATTGGACCATCAGCAACATTTTCAGTGTCGATGGCAGTTTGTTGACGCTGTCGTTGTAGACGCCTTTGTTGTAGTAGCACTTGCTGTAGTGGTTGTTGTGTTGATTGTTGTTGTTGTTGTTGTTGTGGCTGTTGTTCCAGCTGATTCATATGCTGTTGCAGCACTTGCTGTAGTGTTTGTTGTTGTTGTTGTATTAGTGGCTGTTGTTTTGTGTATTGTTGTTGTATTAGTGGCTGTTGATTTGCATGTCGTTTTCTAATTGGCTGCTGTTGTTGTTGCTGAGTAGGCTGGCTGTGGCCAGTTCTCAGAACTTCGGCAAAGCTGTGTGTACGATTTGATGTTGATTGGCTATGTTTATTGTTATTTTTCAGTTGTGGCTTCTGTTTCCTGGAATGGACTGGCTGCTGAACTGGCTGATTGGCTTTTCGAAGGTTTCTTTGAATGGTGGATATTGTGGCAGTGTTGTCGCCAATTTTTGGGACTCGTGATAATTCGGCCACAAGTTTGGTAGCAATTTGGACGCCCTTGGATGTTTTTAATTTGCAGGCATCTTTGAAGGCCTTGCATCCACGGTAACTGGCGGCATGCTCGCCCTGACAGTTGGCGCACTTTGGCGGCGTCGAATTATTGTCTCCTTTGCGTCTCTCGCATTCAATGGATGGGTGGCTGCCGCTGCATTTGACGCAGACAAATGGACGGCGGCAGTAATTCTTTGTGTGGCCAAATTTCTGGCACCGATGGCATTGCACGGCGTCTGCATTGCGCATGGTTTTTTCCATGCGCACTCTTTGACCGCCTAGGCTGGTGATTTGGAGTACATCTTTGCTGTTTGATGACGTCTCGATTTCGACTTCAAAAAGGTTGAGTTTTTGGCGGGTGAAACGCTTTTTTATGTTGCTTACATATCTAACCTTGTAACCAAGGTTAGTTAGTTGCTGTCGAATCCAGACATCTGGAGTCGAGTGATGCAGGTATCTGATTACGAATCTGTATCCTCTATCAGATTGTAGTTGATAAGTATGGCATTGTATATTGTGTTGCCTAAAATGTTGTATTAGCTTACGGTATGAGGCAATATTAGCGCATTGCACTCGTACGCCTTGATTTGCAGTGGGTTTGGTGTAATAATTATTACTGCCAATGATTTTGTTCATGCCATCTAGGATAGGCATTATGTCTGTTACTGATGGCAAGAAAAGTGGCGTGGGTCGTTCATTTGGCCCATCTAAGTTGATGTCGTCGTTGATTCCGATCTCGTCGTCATTTTCAATAGCATTGTCGTCATCATTGGAGTCGTTGTTGTCAACATCCATGCTATTTGCATGGATGTCATGATTAGCGCCATCTGTTGGCAGGTTGCCAGTAGCATAGAATGCGTGTTTTGACGCACATCATTGATAGGTGGCGTGTTTGTACGCGCAGTTGCAGCAATAGTAGAATGCGCAATTTTACGCGCAGGTGCAGCGGTGGATTGTGTCTCAGCTATCAAATCCGATGTTGACTGATTTGCTGTAGTGTATGGAGCAGTCAATTGCTTCCATAGTTTTTGGGCTGATGCTGATAATGGCGGTGTAGGCAAGCCTCCGCTGAATAGATGACTTAGTATTTCATCAATATCTGATTGAGGAAATTGTGTTGTAGCAAGTAATTTATTCATGATTTCGTCAATTTCAGATTCCGCTAGTTCCGGATTGGAATTGGATTGGCTGGGCTTATTGGAATTCTTATTTGAATTCTTGTTGGCATTCTTTTTAGAATTTTTGTTGGGATTCTTATTGGCATTCCTATTGGAATTTTTGTTGGGAGTGGAAGTATTGGTGGCAGAAGGGGAATATGGCGGACAATTTGCCAGGATTCGCATGAGTTCTTCATTATCTTCAAGGTTATTAGATTCCGAATTTCGGCAATTCGAATTGATTTGCCCCTGCTTTTCGTGATTGACTGTCATTTTTGACATTTTTGGCTTGGCTTTTGGGCTACTGCCTTTTTTTGCTGGGCGCTTGGTATGACTTGCCTTTTTATTGCGTTGTTTTTGGATGCTTAATCCATCTCTGCTTGTTGCATCACTTCCAAGGCGAGGCGCAACATGGATGCCGCATCTTGGTCTTGGTCGATGCCCACCTGGTTCAGCCCACGATGTGAGCCAACTCCAGGCAGGCCATCGCCTTCCATTATGTCGTCGTCGTCGTCGTATAGAGAATCGTCGTCGTCGTCAATGCTCACGAACGTTTCCTCGTTTGAAGTCTCGTCGTTGCCGATGAGACTTTTTGAGACTCCGCTGGGCATGACACGTGGCTTTTTCTCACACACACATACACACGATTAGTGAAAATTTTCACAAAATTCTATAAAATTGTCAATTATTGGCAGAATTCATGTAAATTTAACGTCTCTGTCGTTGATTATTGGTTTGTTTTTCACCATTCACTATTATAACAATGAAAAACACTTTCACTTTATTTATTTAATTATTTACTTTATTTTAATTTTTTACTTCAACTGTCTCTGTCTCTCTGTCTCTGTGGCTTTGCGCTCATGCGCTCGCCTCGCACCTCGCACAGCACAGCAGCGGTTTTCTTGCCGCCGCCCGCTGCGAAGGTTCAGCAAACAGTGGCGGGCCGGACTCGCCATCGCCTCCACCTAATCCATTTTGGGCAATTTGTCCAAAAGGGCAGGCGATGGCGAGTCACGGGTTTGGTGTATTTCACTCAGTATCTAATACTATTTCGGAAATTTAATAGTGCCTAAACTTATGCTATAGTTTACATAGTCAGGTCTCGATTGATGTGTGGATGTCTAACAGAGCTAGGCAGTAATTACTTAACACTATACTGTTAAAGATGTAAACAAACAAGCATTATACTAGTATGTTGAAATGGCAAAAATCAAAAGAAAATTATAAATAAAACTTAAAACTAAGCATTAATTGTCTTAAATTTACAGGGGAAGGGGAAATTATGTACAGGTAAGTAAATCTAATCTGGGTAAGTGACATTTTGGCTTAATACTAACAATTTACATTCTAATACTAATAACTATCTAATTTACAGCATGATGTCATCAGATGTCATCGGCAGTCAGTTGGCAGCTTGGCAGGTGGAGTCCAGGCATTCGAATATGTATTCATATAATTGACGATTTGTTGAGTCGCCGTCATTTGATGGCAGCGACTCAGGACTGGCGGGAAGTAAAAATTTTAGATTGGTTGGAAGATCAGCACTGCGATGATTGTGGCAGCGTCGATACTGAGTGGCATCTATTTCTACAATTGTATGTAAACACACAACTGTAATTGTTTTATTGCATACGAGAATGCCGACGGCGAATGCCGACGGCACTTTCGTATGCAATATTTGCACAATCATATGCATTATTGATTTGACAATACTTTTAGGATCTTATGTATTGTTTGCTGACAAGTGGTGAGATGCCATCAAGCTCATTAGATGGACGAGCTTGTCCAGTTTCTCCTCCAGGCTTTTGGCATGCGATGCAGCAGCTACTCGCGTGCGCTGCTCCTCAAGCATCAGGTCAATCAGCATGTCCAGTTTTTGGTTGGAATCTACTGATGGAATGGCATCTCTTGATTGGCGAGACTGGATAATTGGATCATCAGCAACATTTTCAGTATCGATGGCAGTTTGTTGACGCTGTCGTTGTAGACGCCTTTGTTGTAATAGCACTTGCTGTAGTGGTTGTTGTGTTGGTTGTTGTTGTTGTGGCTGTTGTTCCAGCTGATTCATATGCTGTTGCAGCACTTGCTGTAGTGTTTGTTGTTGTTGTTTTTGTATTAGTGGCTGTTGTCTTGTGTGTTGTTGTTTTATTAGTGGCTGTTGATTTGCATGTCGTTTTCTAATTGGCTGCTGTTGTTGTTGCTGAGTAGGCTGGCTGTGGCCAGTTCTCAGAACTTCGGCAAAGCTGAGTGTACGATTTGATGTTGATTGGCTATGTTTATCACTTTTGTTACTTTTCAGTTGTGGCTGCTGTTTCCTGGAATGGACTGGCTGCTGTACTGGCTGATTGGCTTTTCGAAGGTTTCTTTGAATGGTGGATATTGTGGCAGTGTTGTCGCCAATTTTTGGGACTCGTGATAATTCGGCCACAAGTTTGGTAGCAATTTGGACGCCCTTGGATATTTTTAATTTGCAGGCATCCTTGAAGGCCTTGCATCCACGGTAACTGGCGGCATGCTCGCCCTGGCAGTTGGCGCACTTTGGCGGCGTCGTATTATTGTCTCCTTTGCGTCTCTCGCATTCAATGGATGGGTGGCTGCCGCTGCACTTGACGCAGACAAATGGGCGGCGGCAATAGTTCTTCGTGTGTCCGAATTTTTGGCACCGATGGCATTGCACGGCGTCTGCATTGCGTATGGTTTTTTCCATGCGCACTCTTTGACCGCCAAGGCTGGTGATTTGGAGTACATTTTTGCTGTTTGATGACGTCTCGATTTCGACTTCAAAAAGGTTGAGTTTTTGCCGAGTGAAACGCTTTTTTATGTTGCTTACATATCTAACCTTGTAACCAAGGTTCGATAGTTGCTGGCGAATCCAGATATCTGGAGTTGAGTGATGTAGATATTTGATTACGAATCTGTATCCTCTATCAGATTGTAGTTGGTAAGTATGGCATTGTATGTTGTGTTGCCTAAAATGTTTGTATTAACTTACGGTATGAGGCAATATTAGCGCATTGCACTCGTACGCCTTGATTTGCAGTGGGTTTGGTGTAATAATTATTACTGCCAATGATTTTGTTCATGCCATCTAGGATAGGCATTATGTCTGTTACTGATGGCAAGAAAAGTGGCGTGGGTCGTTCATTTGGCCCATCTAAGTTGATGTCGTCGTTGATTCCGATCTCGTCGTCATTTTCAATAGCATTGTCGTCATCATTGGAGTCGTTGTTGTCAACATCCATGCTATTTGCATGGATGTCATGATTAGCGCCATCTGTTGGCAGGTTGCCAGTAGTGGTAGAATGCGTGTTTTGACGCACATCATTGATAGGTGGCGTGTTTGTACGCTGCAGTTGCAGCAATAGTAGAATGCGCAATTTTACGCGCAGGTGCAGCGGTGGATTGTGTCTCAGCTATCAAATCCGATGTTGACTGTTTAGCTGTACTGTATGGAGCAGTCAATTGCTTCCATAGTTTTTGGGCTGATGCTGATAATGGCGGTGTAGGCAAGCCTCCGCTGAATAGATGACTTAGTATTTCATCAATATCTGATTGAGGAAATTGTGTTGTAGCAAGTAATTTATTCATGATTTCGTCAATTTCAGATTCCGCTAGTTCCGGATTGGAATTGGATTGGCTGGGCTTATTGGAATTCTTATTTGAATTCTTGTTGGCATTCTTTTTAGAATTTTTATTGGGATTTTTGTTGGGATTTTTGCTGGGAGAGGAAGTATTGGTGGCAGAAGGGGAATATGGCGGACAATTTGCCAGGATTCGCATGAGTTCTTCATTATCTTCAAGGTTATTAGATTCCGAATTTCGGCAATTCGAAATGGTTTGCCCCTGCTTTTCGTTAGTGACTGTCATTTTTGACATTTTTGGTTTCGCCTTTGGGCTACTGCCTTTCTTGGCTGGGCGCTTGGTATGACTTGCCTGTGTTTTACGTTGATTTTGGATGCCAAACTCCATTTCTGTTTGTTGCATCACTTCCAAGGCGAGGCGCAACATGGATGCCGCATCTTGGTCTTGGTCGATGCCCACCTGGTTCAGCCCACGATGTGAGCCAACTCCAGGCAGGTCGTCGACATCCGTCGTGTTGTCGAGCAAACTTTCGTCGTCGACATATATCTCGCTGCCTTCGTCAGAAGTCTCATCGTCGATGAGGCTCCCTGACAATGCGTTATACATGCCACGTGTCTTTTTCTCACACACACACACACGATTAGTGAAAATTTTCAAAAAATTGTCAATAATTGTCAATTATTGGCAAAATTCATGCAAATTTAACGTCTCTGTCGTTGATTATTGGTTTGTTTTTCACCATTCACTATTATAACAATGAAAAACACTTTCACTTTATTTATTTAATTATTTACTTTATTTTACTTTTTTACTTCAACTGTCTCTGTCTCTGTGGCTTTGCGCTCATGCGCTCGCCTCGCACCTCGCACAGCACAGCAGCGGTTTTCTTGCCGCCGCCCGCTGCGAAGGTTCAGCAAACAGTGGCGGGCCGGACTCGCCATCGCCTCCACCTAATCCATTTTGGGCAATTGTCCAAAGGGCCGGATGCGAGTCACGGTTGGTATCTCGTCAGTATTTTTGTCTAGGCATTGATGGTGCGAGTCACAGGTTTGATGTTATCTCGCTCAGTATACTTTATTTTGATGTCTATTTGAATGTTAATAAACTTAAAACTAAGCAAGTCTAAATTTACAGGGGAAGGGAAATAGTGGAAGATCGGGTAGTGAATTTGGCTAATACTAACAATTACATTAAACAAACTATAATTGACAGATGATGTCATAGATGTCATACGGGGTCGTGCATGGCAACAGGCATTCTATAAGTGTTACTAGGATGACTGAGTCGCCGTCTTATGGCAGCGATGACTCGGAAGTAAAATTTGAATTTATGTCTATAGAGAGCACACAATAATGATCCCTTCCCTCCCTCATTCGTATAGCTGTCCAAGCTATAAGAGGAGGGAAAGAAGAAAATAGGATCAATTCATTAATACTGAATAGCACTTGATACATGGAGCCTTATGTTAACAAATGTATGAAGTCAAAAGTAATCGAAATTGTACATTAACATTGATTAATCGTAATCATACATAGAGTGCAGCATTACTTTACAAACTTATCGAGAATTTGAATAGCAAAACAAAATAGATAACAATGTTGATTAGCTTAATTTCTAGCTTAAATATAAATGAAATATAAATACAAATGTAAGTAAATAGCAAATATTAACAATTAATTTGTTTAGTGATAAAGAAAAGTCAGGACGCAGTCCAGTCATTTTCTCGTATGTGAAAAAGTGAATTAATAATGCATATATAAACACAGGCATATAAACATGTAAATGCCGGTGTAAATATAAATCTTACAGACTATTAATAAGAATTGAATAAATTTGTGTACATTTAAAGCAATTATTTTGAACAACGGTGAATTGTGAAATATGCAAGAAATAAATGATGTGAATATACATGTTTATGAAAAGAATTTAAATAACAAACAAATAATATGTTTATATATAAAAAATGTTCAACTTGCTAGCTTAAGAGATATGACAATACTTGTGTACTTGATTAAGGAAAGATATTTTCAGTAAAAATGAAATTAAATAATGATCAATTTAATTAGCAAACAATTTGCTAATTCAAGAATTATAATAATACTAATTAATAATATAAAATTTTAAATTACAGACTAACCATTATCGGTAGGCAGCGTGTTTGGATCCACATCTTGGGGACGCTCTGGGCTCATCATGATCGGCAGCGGCGCGATCTGGTGAAAAACTTGAAGTCGCTGCGAGCCGGCAGCAGTGTCTGTGGCAGGTGAATGCGAGTTTGGCGGGCTTGGCATATTTGGTGTAACGTTGGCGCGCTGTGCCTCAGCACGCGCTAGCAGTCTTCTTTGGTGGTATTCAGAAAGAATACGCTGCAACATCTCTTCAGTACGGCGCTGGGATTGCAGCGCGCGATTCTCAATCGAGGCATTCAGGTGAGTTAAAATCAGCTGTGAATACCTTGCCATAGTGAGGCGTTCAGGTATGAATGGGTTTTCTGCCATATCATTGGCAACTGGATTTGTGTGTCTTCGCAGCCGCTCATAATACTTGGCGCATGCATTATTAAAATAGTCGCCAACTGATATGACGTTGAGATCAGCTCTGATGCGTTCGTTAGTAGTGATCCAGTGAGCGCCGGATATAGTTCTCAGAGCGCAGCTTTGTGCTATTCTAACACGGTCCAGTTGCGTCTCTGATAATAGTGCGCCCCATACAGGCATAGTGTATTGCCATATAGGGGCAACAAGTTGTTTGTATATAATAACTTTAGTTTTTAGTGACAGCTTGCTGTGTTTATTAATTAGCCAATCTAATTTTTTCAGGCGAGCCCTTACTCTGGTGATAACAGTGGTGACGTGATTGTGGAAAATAAGTCTAGTGTCCATCGTGACGCCCAAATATGGATGAGACGTGGTATTTTCTATTTCCGCGTTATCAATTTTGATAGCTTGGTATGGTGAGATTCTCTTTAATGTATGCATTATATGCTTTGTTTTGTTAGCATTTATAGTAATGCACCATTTTTTCGCCCATATAGCCAATTTGTCTATATATTCTTGCTGATGAGACAGAGCAGTATCTTGCTTTTGATGAGCCGCGAGGACTATGATGTCGTCAGCGTAAGTGGCAAGAAGCATACTACAGACAGAGTAGAATCTTAGCTCTGGAATGTCACTTGTATAGATATTATACAGCACTGGACCAAGCAAGCTGCCTTGAGGAACACCAGCGCTTATTTGTTTTGTTGATGAGCGACATCCACCTTGGCATTCAACCAGAAAGGAGCGCCCAGATAAATAGCTGCTGAGTATTCTGTATAGAGCATCAGGTAATAGCCTTTTAAGCTTATATCTCAGGCCAGAGTGCCAAACTCTATCGAATGCCTCTTTAATATCCATATATACAGCAGAGCAGTAATTATTTCTATCGAATTGTTGCAGAATGAACTGCGTAACACGTCCAAGTTGCTGTTCAGCAGAATGCGCTTTGCGAAAGCCAAATTGATGGTTTGGAATGGCATTAACGATACTCTCTTGGTCATACATGCGACTCAGGATTACTTGCTCAAATAGTTTTGATAGCCCAGATAAAAGGCTTATTGGCCTGTATGAGGCAACTTGCTGAGAGGGCTTACCAGGCTTCAGAATCATTTTGACTAGAGCAAGCTTCCAGCTAGTGGGAAAATGGCCAAGTCTGAGTGAGTTGTTGAATATCAGTACAAGATATAAAAGCGCCTTCATTGGCAATGCTTTAATAGTGTGGTTGTCAACTTTATCTATACCAGCCGCTTTTTTCTTTTCCAGGTTCTTTATATAACTGACGAGCTCAATGGCAGATACAGGCCTGAAAGATCCTGAAGACTCATTTGCTCGAGTAATCGACGATTCGATTTCAGCCAACTCATCTGGTGGCGTAGTCATAATTGGCTGGAATCGCTGCTCCAAACTTTCGGCAAAAACTTCAGCTTTTTCAGCAGTTGTTTTGCACCAAACATTTCTGGCATTTGTGCCGTTGGCAGCGCTGGACTTTAATAAAGGCAGATTTGGTGCCGGTTGCCGTTTAATTTCATTGGTAAGCCTCCAGAGCTTTTGCATGCTGTACCTATCTGTAGGATCAATAGCGCTGAATAACTCTTCTTCATACTTTTGTTTTGCAGCCTTCAGATCTTTACGGATGCGATTTGACAGCCTATTGCAAATGACTTTTGCCAAAGGATTTCGGCTTTGTAGCAGATGACGCTTGACTATCTTTTTGGCTTCAATCAGCTGCAGAGTTTGGCTACTAGCACGAAATTCTGCTCTGGATACCCGTGGCATCTTGCGAATAGTTTGTGGATTAGCAAATTTTGCAGCATTTTGTATGTTGTTGAGCAGAATCAAGACTGCATCATCAACATCATCTGGACTATTGATCTCAGTGTTAAGTAAAATACTGTTATTAAGATGGCATTGAAATTTACTAATACTCGCATTTAAATCAAGCAGATGGCATTTGGACTCATAAACTATTGGCTTTTCAGCAACTTGGACTAGCAGAGGAAGATGATCAGAATTCAAATCATGTGAATCTGATATCGTCAGCTGTTCGCGTCTAATGCCTTTATAGACAGCAAAATCTATGGCCGAAGGAGTTTGTCGCGTATTGAATGGAAAGTGAGTAGGCGCTCCAGTTGCCAGTATATTGCTATTTTCTCGCAAAGTACTATTAAATAATGTTCTGCCTCTTATACAGGATCTGGCGTTGCCCCACCATTGGCTCTTGGCGTTCCAGTCGCCACCAATTAAAAACTTATCACCCAGAGCTTGGAAAATTGTATTAAAATCATGTACGGCCCAGGCCACTTGCGGCGGGCAATAAATAGATGCAATATTTATATGATGGCCGTCGAACATGCTGACTGAAGCTTCAACACACTGGTATGAGTTAAGCGAAGTGAAACGTGTAGCATAATGACAGATGTTTTGTTTAATTAATAAAGCTGCGCCGCCTCTGCGACTATTGGCAGGGTGGTTTGCTAAATAAATAATATATCCATTGATGTTAAATTGGTCATTTCTTGTTAGATGCGTTTCAGATATAAGCATTATATCTATATTATGCTTAATAAGATATTGCTGTAACTCATACCGCTTTTTAGCAACTCCAGCAGCATTCCATATACAAATGGAATAGTTATTGGGCATTTGTAATGTCATTTGAACTTGCTCTATTTAGCAGGCAAGTTGTTAAGATGGCTATCATATCGATAAGTTTATCGATTTTTGCTTCAAGGCTAGAATTAGCCTGAATTTGCATAGCTGGCATGTTATTTGTTTGCTGCTGACTATGTGCAGTAGCATTTCTAGGCCAGGCTACGTTCTGGTTTCTACCCGAAGAAATAGGGCGCCTGCGGCGCGTACTGAGACTGCGGCTTCTTAATTGCATGGGCGCTGGCATGGGCGCTGGCATGGGCTGCTGGGCGCCTCTTGTGTTCTTTGGCCTTGACTGGCGCTGCTGATTTGGTTTAGCTGCTTGTGCAGCAGGCTGAGTAGTATAAACAAGGCCAGCTCGAAGAGCATTAGCATAGCTGGGCACATTGTTAATATGTGGGCGTGGCTGCTGAGCAACTTGTTGCCTCTGCTTTGGCAAATTGGAAGAAGTGGGCATGTTAACAGGCACAGTATTAGGAGCAGCCTTTGTAATATCAAGAATTACTTTGCTGAGCTGAATGGCACCTTCGCTTTCCTTTTTCTTGCAAGCTTCTTTGTATACAGGGCAGCCTCTGTAGCTTGCAGCGTGAGGGCCCGAGCAATTAGCACATTTGGCCGAAGTTTGGTCACCCTTCTGCTTTGGGCAAGTTGTAGACGGATGGCTGCCGCCACACTTCACACAGGCAAAAGGGCGACGGCAATAGTTCTTAGTATGCCCAAACTTCTGGCATCTGTGGCATTGAGCTATATCAAAAGATTTAAGCGGCTTCTCGACTTTGACTCTCTGGTTGCCGAGGGCCGTGACTTGCAACAATTCACTATTGTTAGCGCTAGAGACAAGCTCCACTTCAAATAGATCGAGCGGCTCTTTAGTAAAGCGAGACTTGATGCCCCGGAGAAATCGGACAGTATGCCCCAGTTTAAGCAGTTGCTCACGGATCCACTGGTCCGGAGTCGAATGATGCAAATGACGTATCACGGCTCTATAGCCGCGCTCACTTTTTAATTGAAAAGTATAGTTCTCAACTTTATTAACCTCTAAGTACTTTACCAGAGTCCTGTATGACGGCAAGTCCTTGCACTGGACACGCAAACCATGATCCGCAGTGGGCCTGGTGGAATAGTTGTCCTGGCCGATGGCTTCGTCCAGGCGGGCAAGCAGTGGCATGATATCCATGACCTTTGCCAAGAATAGAGGCGCTGGCTTCACACTAAGGTGCGCATCTTTAGTAGCTGTTGCGGCGGCTTGAGGCGGCGCAACTTGAACATTGCCTGTTATAATGGCTTTATTGGCAAGGCCGGGCACCTTAGCAGGTGAATCCGCCTTCCACAGAGTGGGCACGGCGTCGTCTTCGATGATGCAGTCGTGATCGCTGTCGTCAGATTCAGTGACCTCTTGCACTGCGCCTTTTTTATGTTGAGGGCTGCTGCCCTTAGTAGCTGTTCTCTTCGTTGCCTTGTCGCTAGTGGCCGGCACATCATCTTTCTTTGCTGTCATTCTCGACTTAAAGAATTGTGCGAGAGACGGTTGCGTAGTTACGGCAGAATTGCCCTTTAATTGCTGGGCCGCAGCCCGAGACGTCGACGGCAGCGACGGCAGCGACGAAGCAGCAGGTTTTTTCGCTACCGCTTTTAGTGGCGTGGGCGCCTGCGCTATAATCGGCGAGTCGTCCAGCTTCTCTATTTCAACATCCATTTCTTCGTTCATTTCATCCGTTGCATAGCCTCTAGGCATAGCAGCAGATGAATTGAGAATAAAAATTCACTTTAAAGTTATTTAAAATACAAAAAACAACTTTTCGCTTAAGAGCACGTTTTTTTTTTTCTGTTTGTATGTCTATAGAGAGCACACAATAATGATCCCTTCCTCATTCCCCTCATTCGTATTAGCTGTCCAGCAGCTATAAGAGGAGGGGAAGAGAAGAAATAGGGATGGTAATTTATTCATATAATACTGTACATTAGCATCTTATTTGAATTTACATGGCGCCTTATGTTAACAAAATTTATGTAAAGGTCGAAAGTAATCGAAACTTGTAACTATTTAACAGTTGAATTAATCGTAAGTGCATCATTAACATAGCAGTGCAGCATTACTTTACAAACTTATCGAGAATTTGAATAGCAAAACAAAATAGATAACAATGTTGATTAGCTTAATTTCTAGCTTAAATATAAATGAAATATAAATACAAATGTAAGTAAATAGCAAATATTAACAATTAATTTGTTTAGTGATAAAGAAAAGTCAGGACGCAGTCCAGTCATTTTCTCGTATGTGAAAAAGTGAATTAATAATGCATATATAAACACAGGCATATAAACATGTAAATGCCGGTGTAAATATAAATCTTACAGACTATTAATAAGAATTGAATAAATTTGTGTACATTTAAAGCAATTATTTTGAACAACGGTGAATTGTGAAATATGCAAGAAATAAATGATGTGAATATACATGTTTATGAAAAGAATTTAAATAACAAACAAATAATGTGTTTATATATAAAAAATGTTCAACTTGCTAGCTTAAGAGTTTTCAGTAAAAATGAAATTAAATAATGATCAATTTAATTAGCAAACAATTTGCTAATTCAAGAATTATAATAATACTAATAATAATATAAAATTTTAAATTACAGACTAACCATTATCGGTAGGCAGCGTGTTTGGATCCACATCTTGGGGACGCTCTGGGCTCATCATGATCGGCAGCGGCGCGATCTGGTGAAAAACTTGAAGTCGCTGCGAGCCGGCAGCAGTGTCTGTGGCAGGTGAATGCGAGTTTGGCGGGCTTGGCATATTTGGTGTAACGTTGGCGCGCTGTGCCTCAGCACGCGCTAGCAGTCTTCTTTGGTGGTATTCAGAAAGAATACGCTGCAACATCTCTTCAGTACGGCGCTGGGATTGCAGCGCGCGATTCTCAATCGAGGCATTCAGGTGAGTTAAAATCAGCTGTGAATACCTTGCCATAGTGAGGCGTTCAGGTATGAATGGGTTTTCTGCCATATCATTGGCAACTGGATTTGTGTGTCTTCGCAGCCGCTCATAATACTTGGCGCATGCATTATTAAAATAGTCGCCAACTGATATGACGTTGAGATCAGCTCTGATGCGTTCGTTAGTAGTGATCCAGTGAGCGCCGGATATAGTTCTCAGAGCGCAGCTTTGTGCTATTCTAACACGGTCCAGTTGCGTCTCTGATAATAGTGCGCCCCATACAGGCATAGTGTATTGCCATATAGGGGCAACAAGTTGTTTGTATATAATAACTTTAGTTTTTAGTGACAGCTTGCTGTGTTTATTAATTAGCCAATCTAATTTTTTCAGGCGAGCCCTTACTCTGGTGATAACAGTGGTGACGTGATTGTGGAAAATAAGTCTAGTGTCCATCGTGACGCCCAAATATGGATGAGACGTGGTATTTTCTATTTCCGCGTTATCAATTTTGATAGCTTGGTATGGTGAGATTCTCTTTAATGTATGCATTATATGCTTTGTTTTGTTAGCATTTATAGTAATGCACCATTTTTTCGCCCATATAGCCAATTTGTCTATATATTCTTGCTGATGAGACAGAGCAGTATCTTGCTTTTGGTGAGCCGCGAGGACTATGATGTCGTCAGCGTAAGTGGCAAGAAGCATATTACAGACAGAGTAGAATCTTAGCTCTGGAATGTCACTTGTATAGATATTATACAGCACTGGACCAAGCAAGCTGCCTTGAGGAACACCAGCGCTTATTTGTTTTGTTGATGAGCGACATCCACCTTGGCATTCAACCAGAAAGGAGCGCCCAGATAAATAGCTGCTGAGTATTCTGTATAGAGCATCAGGTAATAGCCTTTTAAGCTTATATCTCAGGCCAGAGTGCCAAACTCTATCGAATGCCTCTTTAATATCCATATATACAGCAGAGCAGTAATTATTTCTATCGAATTGTTGCAGAATGAACTGCGTAACACGTCCAAGTTGCTGTTCAGCAGAATGCGCTTTGCGAAAGCCAAATTGATGGTTTGGAATGGCATTAACGATACTCTCTTGGTCATACATGCGACTCAGGATTACTTGCTCAAATAGTTTTGATAGCCCAGATAAAAGGCTTATTGGCCTGTATGAGGCAACTTGCTGAGAGGGCTTACCAGGCTTCAGAATCATTTTGACTAGAGCAAGCTTCCAGCTAGTGGGAAAATGGCCAAGTCTGAGTGAGTTGTTGAATATCAGTACAAGATATAAAAGCGCCTTCATTGGCAATGCTTTAATAGTGTGGTTGTCAACTTTATCTATACCAGCCGCTTTTTTCTTTTCCAGGTTCTTTATATAACTGACGAGCTCAATGGCAGATACAGGCCTGAAAGATCCTGAAGACTCATTTGCTCGAGTAATCGACGATTCGATTTCAGCCAACTCATCTGGTGGCGTAGTCATAATTGGCTGGAATCGCTGCTCCAAACTTTCGGCAAAAACTTCAGCTTTTTCAGCAGTTGTTTTGCACCAAACATTTCTGGCATTTGTGCCGTTGGCAGCGCTGGACTTTAATAAAGGCAGATTTGGTGCCGGTTGCCGTTTAATTTCATTGGTAAGCCTCCAGAGCTTTTGCATGCTGTACCTATCTGTAGGATCAATAGCGCTAAATAACTCTTCTTCATACTTTTGTTTTGCAGCCTTCAGATCTTTACGGATGCGATTTGACAGCCTATTGCAAATGACTTTTGCCAAAGGATTTCGGCTTTGTAGCAGATGACGCTTGACTATCTTTTTGGCTTCAATCAGCTGCAGAGTTTGGCTACTAGCACGAAATTCTGCTCTGGATACCCGTGGCATCTTGCGAATAGTTTGTGGATTAGCAAATTTTGCAGCATTTTGTATGTTGTTGAGCAGAATCAAGACTGCATCATCAACATCATCTGGACTATTGATCTCAGTGTTAAGTAAAATACTGTTATTAAGATGGCATTGAAATTTACTAATACTCGCATTTAAATCAAGCAGATGGCATTTGGACTCATAAACTATTGGCTTTTCAGCAACTTGGACTAGCAGAGGAAGATGATCAGAATTCAAATCATGTGAATCTGATATCGTCAGCTGTTCGCGTCTAATGCCTTTATAGACAGCAAAATCTATGGCCGAAGGAGTTTGTCGCGTATTGAATGGAAAGTGAGTAGGCGCTCCAGTTGCCAGTATATTGCTATTTTCTCGCAAAGTACTATTAAATAATGTTCTGCCTCTTATACAGGATCTGGCGTTGCCCCACCATTGACTCTTGGCGTTCCAGTCGCCACCAATTAAAAACTTATCACCCAGAGCTTGGAAAATTGTATTAAAATCATGTACGGCCCAGGCCACTTGCGGCGGGCAATAAATAGATGCAATATTTATATGATGGCCGTCGAACATGCTGACTGAAGCTTCAACACACTGGTATGAGTTAAGCGAAGTGAAACGTGTAGCATAATGACAGATGTTTTGTTTAATTAATAAAGCTGCGCCGCCTCTGCGACTATTGGCAGGGTGGTTTGCTAAATAAATAATATATCCATTGATGTTAAATTGGTCATTTCTTGTTAGATGCGTTTCAGATATAAGCATTATATCTATATTATGCTTTTTCTGTTTGTATGTCTATAGAGAGCACACAATAATGATCCCTTCCTCATTCCCCTCATTCGTATTAGCTGTCCAGCAGCTATAAGAGGAGGGGAAGAGAAGAAAATAGGGATGGCAATTTATTCATATAATACTGTACATTAGCATCTTATTTGAATTTACATGGCGCCTTATGTTAACAAAATTTATGTAAAGGTCAAAAGTAATCGAAACTTGTAACTATTTAACAGTTGAATTAATCGTAAGTGCATCATTAACATAGCAGTGCAGCATTACTTTACAAACTTATCGAGAATTTGAATAGCAAAACAAAATAGATAACAATGTTGATTAGCTTAATTTCTAGCTTAAATATAAATGAAATATAAATACAAATGTAAGTAAATAGCAAATATTAACAATTAATTTGTTTAGTGATAAAGAAAAGTCAGGACGCAGTCCAGTCATTTTCTCGTATGTGAAAAAGTGAATTAATAATGCATATATAAACACAGGCATATAAACATGTAAATGCCGGTGTAAATATAAATCTTACAGACTATTAATAAGAATTGAATAAATTTGTGTACATTTAAAGCAATTATTTTGAACAACGGTGAATTGTGAAATATGCAAGAAATAAATGATGTGAATATACATGTTTGTGAAAAGAATTTAAATAACAAACAAATAATATGTTTATATATAAAAAATGTTCAACTTGCTAGCTTAAGAGATATGACAATACTTGTGTACTTGATTAAGGAAAGATATTTTCAGTAAAAATGAAATTAAATAATGATCAATTTAATTAGCAAACAATTTGCTAATTCAAGAATTATAATAATACTAATAATAATATAAAATTTTAAATTACAGACTAACCATTATCGGTAGGCAGCGTGTTTGGATCCACATCTTGGGGACGCTCTGGGCTCATCATGATCGGCAGCGGCGCGATCTGGTGAAAAACTTGAAGTCGCTGCGAGCCGGCAGCAGTGTCTGTTGTAACGTTGGCGCGCTGTGCCTCAGCACGCGCTAGCAGTCTTCTTTGGTGGTATTCAGAAAGAATACGCTGCAACATCTCTTCAGTACGGCGCTGGGATTGCAGCGCGCGATTCTCAATCGAGGCATTCAGGTGAGTTAAAATCAGCTGTGAATACCTTGCCATAGTGAGGCGTTCAGGTATGAATGGGTTTTCTGCCATATCATTGGCAACTGGATTTGTGTGTCTTCGCAGCCGCTCATAATACTTGGCGCATGCATTATTAAAATAGTCGCCAACTGATATGACGTTGAGATCAGCTCTGATGCGTTCGTTAGTAGTGATCCAGTGAGCGCCGGATATAGTTCTCAGAGCGCAGCTTTGTGCTATTCTAACACGGTCCAGTTGCGTCTCTGATAATAGTGCGCCCCATACAGGCATAGTGTATTGCCATATAGGGGCAACAAGTTGTTTGTATATAATAACTTTAGTTTTTAGTGACAGCTTGCTGTGTTTATTAATTAGCCAATCTAATTTTTTCAGGCGAGCCCTTACTCTGGTGATAACAGTGGTGACGTGATTGTGGAAAATAAGTCTAGTGTCCATCGTGACGCCCAAATATGGATGAGACGTGGTATTTTCTATTTCCGCGTTATCAATTTTGATAGCTTGGTATGGTGAGATTCTCTTTAATGTATGCATTATATGCTTTGTTTTGTTAGCATTTATAGTAATGCACCATTTTTTCGCCCATATAGCCAATTTGTCTATATATTCTTGCTGATGAGACAGAGCAGTATCTTGCTTTTGGTGAGCCGCGAGGACTATGATGTCGTCAGCGTAAGTGGCAAGAAGCATATTACAGACAGAGTAGAATCTTAGCTCTGGAATGTCACTTGTATAGATATTATACAGCACTGGACCAAGCAAGCTGCCTTGAGGAACACCAGCGCTTATTTGTTTTGTTGATGAGCGACATCCACCTTGGCATTCAACCAGAAAGGAGCGCCCAGATAAATAGCTGCTGAGTATTCTGTATAGAGCATCAGGTAATAGCCTTTTAAGCTTATATCTCAGGCCAGAGTGCCAAACTCTATCGAATGCCTCTTTAATATCCATATATACAGCAGAGCAGTAATTATTTCTATCGAATTGTTGCAGAATGAACTGCGTAACACGTCCAAGTTGCTGTTCAGCAGAATGCGCTTTGCGAAAGCCAAATTGATGGTTTGGAATGGCATTAACGATACTCTCTTGGTCATACATGCGACTCAGGATTACTTGCTCAAATAGTTTTGATAGCCCAGATAAAAGGCTTATTGGCCTGTATGAGGCAACTTGCTGAGAGGGCTTACCAGGCTTCAGAATCATTTTGACTAGAGCAAGCTTCCAGCTAGTGGGAAAATGGCCAAGTCTGAGTGAGTTGTTGAATATCAGTACAAGATATAAAAGCGCCTTCATTGGCAATGCTTTAATAGTGTGGTTGTCAACTTTATCTATACCAGCCGCTTTTTTCTTTTCCAGGTTCTTTATATAACTGACGAGCTCAATGGCAGATACAGGCCTGAAAGATCCTGAAGACTCATTTGCTCGAGTAATCGACGATTCGATTTCAGCCAACTCATCTGGTGGCGTAGTCATAATTGGCTGGAATCGCTGCTCCAAACTTTCGGCAAAAACTTCAGCTTTTTCAGCAGTTGTTTTGCACCAAACATTTCTGGCATTTGTGCCGTTGGCAGCGCTGGACTTTAATAAAGGCAGATTTGGTGCCGGTTGCCGTTTAATTTCATTGGTAAGCCTCCAGAGCTTTTGCATGCTGTACCTATCTGTAGGATCAATAGCGCTAAATAACTCTTCTTCATACTTTTGTTTTGCAGCCTTCAGATCTTTACGGATGCGATTTGACAGCCTATTGCAAATGACTTTTGCCAAAGGATTTCGGCTTTGTAGCAGATGACGCTTGACTATCTTTTTGGCTTCAATCAGCTGCAGAGTTTGGCTACTAGCACGAAATTCTGCTCTGGATACCCGTGGCATCTTGCGAATAGTTTGTGGATTAGCAAATTTTGCAGCATTTTGTATGTTGTTGAGCAGAATCAAGACTGCATCATCAACATCATCTGGACTATTGATCTCAGTGTTAAGTAAAATACTGTTATTAAGATGGCATTGAAATTTACTAATACTCGCATTTAAATCAAGCAGATGGCATTTGGACTCATAAACTATTGGCTTTTCAGCAACTTGGACTAGCAGAGGAAGATGATCAGAATTCAAATCATGTGAATCTGATATCGTCAGCTGTTCGCGTCTAATGCCTTTATAGACAGCAAAATCTATGGCCGAAGGAGTTTGTCGCGTATTGAATGGAAAGTGAGTAGGCGCTCCAGTTGCCAGTATATTGCTATTTTCTCGCAAAGTACTATTAAATAATGTTCTGCCTCTTATACAGGATCTGGCGTTGCCCCACCATTGACTCTTGGCGTTCCAGTCGCCACCAACTAAAAACTTATCACCCAGAGCTTGGAAAATTGTATTAAAATCATGTACGGCCCAGGCCACTTGCGGCGGGCAATAAATAGATGCAATATTTATATGATGGCCGTCGAACATGCTGACTGAAGCTTCAACACACTGGTATGAGTTAAGCGAAGTGAAACGTGTAGCATAATGACAGATGTTTTGTTTAATTAATAAAGCTGCGCCGCCTCTGCGACTATTGGCAGGGTGGTTTGCTAAATAAATAATATATCCATTGATGTTAAATTGGTCATTTCTTGTTAGATGCGTTTCAGATATAAGCATTATATCTATATTATGCTTTTTCTGTTTGTATGTCTATAGAGAGCACACAATAATGATCCCTTCCTCATTCCCCTCATTCGTATTAGCTGTCCAGCAGCTATAAGAGGAGGGGAAGAGAAGAAAATAGGGATGGCAATTTATTCATATAATACTGTACATTAGCATCTTATTTGAATTTACATGGCGCCTTATGTTAACAAAATTTATGTAAAGGTCAAAAGTAATCGAAACTTGTAACTATTTAACAGTTGAATTAATCGTAAGTGCATCATTAACATAGCAGTGCAGCATTACTTTACAAACTTATCGAGAATTTGAATAGCAAAACAAAATAGATAACAATGTTGATTAGCTTAATTTCTAGCTTAAATATAAATGAAATATAAATACAAATGTAAGTAAATAGCAAATATTAACAATTAATTTGTTTAGTGATAAAGAAAAGTCAGGACGCAGTCCAGTCATTTTCTCGTATGTGAAAAAGTGAATTAATAATGCATATATAAACACAGGCATATAAACATGTAAATGCCGGTGTAAATATAAATCTTACAGACTATTAATAAGAATTGAATAAATTTGTGTACATTTAAAGCAATTATTTTGAACAACGGTGAATTGTGAAATATGCAAGAAATAAATGATGTGAATATACATGTTTGTGAAAAGAATTTAAATAACAAACAAATAATATGTTTATATATAAAAAATGTTCAACTTGCTAGCTTAAGAGATATGACAATACTTGTGTACTTGATTAAGGAAAGATATTTTCAGTAAAAATGAAATTAAATAATGATCAATTTAATTAGCAAACAATTTGCTAATTCAAGAATTATAATAATACTAATAATAATATAAAATTTTAAATTACAGACTAACCATTATCGGTAGGCAGCGTGTTTGGATCCACATCTTGGGGACGCTCTGGGCTCATCATGATCGGCAGCGGCGCGATCTGGTGAAAAACTTGAAGTCGCTGCGAGCCGGCAGCAGTGTCTGTGGCAGGTGAATGCGAGTTTGGCGGGCTTGGCATATTTGGTGTAACGTTGGCGCGCTGTGCCTCAGCACGCGCTAGCAGTCTTCTTTGGTGGTATTCAGAAAGAATACGCTGCAACATCTCTTCAGTACGGCGCTGGGATTGCAGCGCGCGATTCTCAATCGAGGCATTCAGGTGAGTTAAAATCAGCTGTGAATACCTTGCCATAGTGAGGCGTTCAGGTATGAATGGGTTTTCTGCCATATCATTGGCAACTGGATTTGTGTGTCTTCGCAGCCGCTCATAATACTTGGCGCATGCATTATTAAAATAGTCGCCAACTGATATGACGTTGAGATCAGCTCTGATGCGTTCGTTAGTAGTGATCCAGTGAGCGCCGGATATAGTTCTCAGAGCGCAGCTTTGTGCTATTCTAACACGGTCCAGTTGCGTCTCTGATAATAGTGCGCCCCATACAGGCATAGTGTATTGCCATATAGGGGCAACAAGTTGTTTGTATATAATAACTTTAGTTTTTAGTGACAGCTTGCTGTGTTTATTAATTAGCCAATCTAATTTTTTCAGGCGAGCCCTTACTCTGGTGATAACAGTGGTGACGTGATTGTGGAAAATAAGTCTAGTGTCCATCGTGACGCCCAAATATGGATGAGACGTGGTATTTTCTATTTCCGCGTTATCAATTTTGATAGCTTGGTATGGTGAGATTCTCTTTAATGTATGCATTATATGCTTTGTTTTGTTAGCATTTATAGTAATGCACCATTTTTTCGCCCATATAGCCAATTTGTCTATATATTCTTGCTGATGAGACAGAGCAGTATCTTGCTTTTGATGAGCCGCGAGGACTATGATGTCGTCAGCGTAAGTGGCAAGAAGCATACTACAGACAGAGTAGAATCTTAGCTCTGGAATGTCACTTGTATAGATATTATACAGCACTGGACCAAGCAAGCTGCCTTGAGGAACACCAGCGCTTATTTGTTTTGTTGATGAGCGACATCCACCTTGGCATTCAACCAGAAAGGAGCGCCCAGATAAATAGCTGCTGAGTATTCTGTATAGAGCATCAGGTAATAGCCTTTTAAGCTTATATCTCAGGCCAGAGTGCCAAACTCTATCGAATGCCTCTTTAATATCCATATATACAGCAGAGCAGTAATTATTTCTATCGAATTGTTGCAGAATGAACTGCGTAACACGTCCAAGTTGCTGTTCAGCAGAATGCGCTTTGCGAAAGCCAAATTGATGGTTTGGAATGGCATTAACGATACTCTCTTGGTCATACATGCGACTCAGGATTACTTGCTCAAATAGTTTTGATAGCCCAGATAAAAGGCTTATTGGCCTGTATGAGGCAACTTGCTGAGAGGGCTTACCAGGCTTCAGAATCATTTTGACTAGAGCAAGCTTCCAGCTAGTGGGAAAATGGCCAAGTCTGAGTGAGTTGTTGAATATCAGTACAAGATATAAAAGCGCCTTCATTGGCAATGCTTTAATAGTGTGGTTGTCAACTTTATCTATACCAGCCGCTTTTTTCTTTTCCAGGTTCTTTATATAACTGACGAGCTCAATGGCAGATACAGGCCTGAAAGATCCTGAAGACTCATTTGCTCGAGTAATCGACGATTCGATTTCAGCCAACTCATCTGGTGGCGTAGTCATAATTGGCTGGAATCGCTGCTCCAAACTTTCGGCAAAAACTTCAGCTTTTTCAGCAGTTGTTTTGCACCAAACATTTCTGGCATTTGTGCCGTTGGCAGCGCTGGACTTTAATAAAGGCAGATTTGGTGCCGGTTGCCGTTTAATTTCATTGGTAAGCCTCCAGAGCTTTTGCATGCTGTACCTATCTGTAGGATCAATAGCGCTAAATAACTCTTCTTCATACTTTTGTTTTGCAGCCTTCAGATCTTTACGGATGCGATTTGACAGCCTATTGCAAATGACTTTTGCCAAAGGATTTCGGCTTTGTAGCAGATGACGCTTGACTATCTTTTTGGCTTCAATCAGCTGCAGAGTTTGGCTACTAGCACGAAATTCTGCTCTGGATACCCGTGGCATTTTGCGAATAGTTTGTGGATTAGCAAATTTTGCAGCATTTTGTATGTTGTTGAGCAGAATCAAGACTGCATCATCAACATCATCTGGACTATTGATCTCAGTGTTAAGTAAAATACTGTTATTAAGATGGCATTGAAATTTACTAATACTCGCATTTAAATCAGGCAGATGGCATTTGGACTCATAAACTATTGGCTTTTCAGCAACTTGGACTAGCAGAGGAAGATGATCAGAATTCAAATCATGTGAATCTGATATCGTCAGCTGTTCGCGTCTAATGCCTTTATAGACAGCAAAATCTATGGCCGAAGGAGTTTGTCGCGTATTGAATGGAAAGTGAGTAGGCGCTCCAGTTGCCAGTATATTGCTATTTTCTCGCAAAGTACTATTAAATAATGTTCTGCCTCTTATACAGGATCTGGCGTTGCCCCACCATTGACTCTTGGCGTTCCAGTCGCCACCAATTAAAAACTTATCACCCAGAGCTTGGAAAATTGTATTAAAATCATGTACGGCCCAGGCCACTTGCGGCGGGCAATAAATAGATGCAATATTTATATGATGGCCGTCGAACATGCTGACTGAAGCTTCAACACACTGGTATGAGTTAAGCGAAGTGAAACGTGTAGCATAATGACAGATGTTTTGTTTAATTAATAAAGCTGCGCCGCCTCTGCGACTATTGGCAGGGTGGTTTGCTAAATAAATAATATATCCATTGATGTTAAATTGGTCATTTCTTGTTAGATGCGTTTCAGATATAAGCATTATATCTATATTATGCTTAATAAGATATTGCTGTAACTCATACCGCTTTTTAGCAACTCCAGCAGCATTCCATATACAAATGGAATAGTTATTGGGCATTTGTAATGTCATTTGAACTTGCTCTATTTAGCAGGCAAGTTGTTAAGATGGCTATCATATCGATAAGTTTATCGATTTTTGCTTCAAGGCTAGAATTAGCCTGAATTTGCATAGCTGGCATGTTATTTGTTTGCTGCTGACTATGTGCAGTAGCATTTCTAGGCCAGGCTACGTTCTGGTTTCTACCCGAAGAAATAGGGCGCCTGCGGCGCGTACTGAGACTGCGGCTTCTTAATTGCAAGGGCGCTGGCATGGGCGCTGGCATGGGCTGCTGGGCGCCTCTTGTGTTCTTTGGCCTTGACTGGCGCTGCTGATTTGGTTTAGCTGCTTGTGCAGCAGGCTGAGTAGTATAAACAAGGCCAGCTCGAAGAGCATTAGCATAGCTGGGCACATTGTTAATATGTGGGCGTGGCTGCTGAGCAACTTGTTGCCTCTGCTTTGGCAAATTGGAAGAAGTGGGCATGTTAACAGGCACAGTATTAGGAGCAGCCTTTGTAATATCAAGAATTACTTTGCTGAGCTGAATGGCACCTTCGCTTTCCTTTTTTTTGCAAGCTTCTTTGTATACAGGGCAGCCTCTGTAGCTTGCAGCGTGAGGGCCCGAGCAATTTGCACATTTGGCCGAAGTTTGGTCACCCTTCTGCTTTGGGCAAGTTGTAGACGGATGGCTGCCGCCACACTTCACACAGGCAAAAGGGCGACGGCAATAGTTCTTAGTATGCCCAAACTTCTGGCATCTGTGGCATTGAGCTATATCAAAAGATTTAAGCGGCTTCTCGACTTTGACTCTCTGGTTGCCGAGGGCCGTGACTTGCAACAATTCACTATTGTTAGCGCTAGAGACAAGCTCCACTTCAAATAGATCGAGCGGCTCTTTAGTAAAGCGAGACTTGATGCCCCGGAGAAATCGGACAGTATGCCCCAGTTTAAACAGTTGCTCACGGATCCACTGGTCCGGAGTCGAATGATGCAAATGACGTATCACGGCTCTATAGCCGCGCTCACTTTTTAATTGAAAAGTATAATTCTCAACTTTATTAACCTCTAAGTACTTTACCAGAGTCCTGTATGACGGCAAGTCCTTGCACTGGACACGCAAACCATGATCCGCAGTGGGCCTGGTGGAATAGTTGTCCTGGCCGATGGCTTCGTCCAGGCGGGCAAGCAGTGGCATGATATCCATGACCTTTGCCAAGAATAGAGGCGCTGGCTTCATACTAAGGTGCGCATCTTTAGTAGCTGTTGCGGCGGCTTGAGGCGGCGCAACTTGAACATTGCCTGTTATAATGGCTTTATTGGCAAGGCCGGGCACCTTAGCAGGTGAATCCGCCTTCCACAGAGTGGGCACGGCGTCGTCTTCGATGATGCAGTCGTGATCGCTGTCGTCAGATTCAGTGACCTCTTGCACTGCGCCTTTTTTATGTTGAGGGCTGCTGCCCTTAGTAGCTGTTCTCTTCGTTGCCTTGTCGCTAGTGGCCGGCACATCATCTTTCTTTGCTGTCATTCTCGACTTAAAGAATTGTGCGAGAGACGGTTGCGTAGTTACGGCAGAATTGCCCTTTAATTGCTGGGCCGCAGCCCGAGACGTCGACGGCAGCGACGGCAGCGACGTTTCTATTTGTATGGTACTGTAGCTCATACAATAATGAACCCAGCTTCTATTTCAAACAACACTCCCTTCACAACTGTCAGACAGTAATGAAAGGAGAGGAAAAGGAAGCTGGGTTAAGATTTATTCATCCAATACTTTACATTAGCATTTTAATATGAATTTAGTAGCGCCAAAAGTTAAGGCCGAAAGTAGACGAAATTTGGAATTTTAATAGTGTTTGTTATGTAGTGTGTCCGGATCAGCATCCTGAGGACGTTCCAGACTCATTATTGGGTATTAAGTAGTCATTTGTGCATGCCCTGTTAATCAGGCAAGTAGTCAGGGTGGCAATCATATCAATAAGCCTGTCAATTTTGGCCTCAAGGCTAGTAGAGGCTTGAATTTGCACATTTGGTGCACTTGGTAGTGAACAAGTAACTTGCCGTTGATTTTGTTTGTATGTATGGCACTGAAGCTCACACAATAATGAACCCAGCTTCTATTTCAAACACTCCCTTCACAACTGTCAGACAGTAATGAAAGGAGAGGAAAAGGAAGCTAGGTTAAGATTTATTTTGTTTGTTTGTATGTATGGCACTGAAGCTCACACAATAATGAACCCAGCTTCTATTTCAAACACTCCCTTCACAACTGTCAGACAGTAATGAAAGGAGAGGAAAAGGAAGCTAGGTTAAGATTTATTCATCCAATACTTTACATTAGCATTTTATTATGAATTTAGTAGCGCCAAAAGTCAAGGCCAAAAGTAGTCGAAATTTAGAATTTTAATAAGAAACATCATGCGGCATGCCCAGAACGACATCACTGGGACGCTCTGGATTTATCTCGCTTGGCAGCGGCGTAATCTGATGAATAATTGAAGTTTTCTATTTGTATGGCACTGTAGCTCATACAATAATGAACCCAGCTTCTCTTTCAAACAACACTCCCTTCACAACTGTCAGACAGTAATGAAAGGAGAGGAAAAGGAAGCTGGGTTAAGATTTATTCACCCAATACTTTACATTAGCATTTTAATATGAATTAAGTAGCGCCAAAAGTTAAGGCCGAAAGTAGACGAAATTTGGAATTTTAATAGTGTTTGTTATGTAGTGTGTCCGGATCAGCATCCTGAGGACGTTCCAGACTCATTATTGGGTATTAAGTAGTCATTTGTGCATGCCCTGTTAATCAGGCAAGTAGTCAGGGTGGCAATCATACCAATAAGCCTGTCAATTTTGGCCTCAAGGCTAGTAGAGGCTTGAATTTGCACATTTGGTGCACTTGGTAGTGAACAAGTAACTTGCCGTTGATTAAAAGCCATAGTGCTCCTTGGCCAGGCTATGGCTTGATGACGGTTCGCCGAGATTGGACGTCGACGACGAGAACTAAGGCTGCGGCTACGTATAGGCGTTGGCGCTGGTATTGGCATAGGCATTGGTTGGTGGGCGTCTTTAACTATTTTCGGCCTTGATTGGCGCTGCTGGCTCTGTTTTGCTGCTTGTACTATGGGCTCCTTGAAATTAACAAGGCCAGTTCGTGCAACGCTGGCATAGCTGCGGACATTGCTATTTGGTTGAGGGTGTTGTTGCTGTTGCTGGACAACTTGCTGCCTATATGCAGGCAAATTTGGTCTGCTGTATGTAGCTGTTGAAACAGGAGCTGTTTTTGCAAGGTTAATTATGGCCTTACTTAACTGAGTCGCACCTTCACTTTCTTTTTTATTACAAGCTTCTTTGTAAGCCGGGCAGCCTCTATAACTTGCCGCATGTGGGCCACTGCAGTTAGCGCATTTGGCTGGTGTTTGGTCGCCTTTTTGCTTAGGGCAGGTAGTGGAAGGGTGGCTGCCACCACACTTTACGCAAATAAACGGGCGGCGACAGTAATTTTTAGTATGCCCAAATTTTTGGCACCGATGGCATTGGGCAACCTCATTGGATTTAAAAGGTTTTTCTTTTTTTTTTTTTTTTTTTATAATTGCCTCCCAGCGTCAACTGGCAGTTTCTTTATTATAATTTAAGTGTAGCATTTCGCAACATTTTTAAATTTAAATCGCCGCAACATTGGCCGTTAAGTATTTGGCGCCATCAACAATCTGGCAACTCTGTTATTATGAAGTGGCAGGCAGCATCGATAAGCGTTCGTGCAATGTGTGTATCGATACTTGGTTCACAACATTGCACGTTCACTAGTCGAATACTGGCCATCTCTAAATTTAAGTTAAAAAATGAAAATAAGAAGTAATAAAAATAAAGCAAGAAACAAGTACAAAAATAAATAAATTGCAACTTAATTGCTAGCCCCATTGTAATATTATTTTCTTCTTTTTTCCAATTTCAGTCACTGGACACGGCATGGGGCATCATCCGAGATGGCTGAGGACGGGCACTGGTGCACATGCAAGAGTGCGTGCCAGCACGTGAGCAGACTTTGCGTATTGTTGCCTGCTTCCTTTGCTGATTTTTTATTTTATTTTTTTATTTTTTTTTTTTTTTCCTTTCAGCATCTTTGGCGAGCCGCGCTCCACAAACACAAATGCAAATGCAAGTACAAATACTCTCTCCCAAACAATGCACACAAGTGCATCCAAAAGTGCAGCAAAGAAGCAAATCAGCGCTCAAACAACAACAAACTCTTACAGCTCAGCAAAAGCAAAACGGAAAACGTCTCCGCTTGCACGCTCTCCCAAACAAATCACCAAGCAGTGCCAAGCAGTGCAAAACGTAACGACAATACACAACAAGTGTTCAAGACAACAACTGCTACCAATACACACACAGACGACGGCCACTAACAAGCCAATCACTACCACTGCCACAATACTGACGACAGCTGCTACTACATCTACAAAACTGACAAGCAGTGCGAAAACGCCAATGGTACAACAGTGGCTATCAAAAGTACCGCCCCTTCTTCCACATGAGCTCACAGTCTCGCACGAAAATATTAGTGAGACAGCAACAACAACAACACCACCAGCCAATCTGCGATCGCCACTAAAAAGAAAATGCATCGCCATGGAGGATGACGATGACGAAGTTAAATCAAATCATTCGCCTCTGTCTGACATGCCGCCACTTGTAACGCCCAAATTCAAGAGCAGCTTTGCAACTAAACTGCAACAACAACAGCAACAACAGCAACAGCAACAGCAACAACAACAACAACAACAACAACAACAACAACAAAACAGAAATTATACTAAAAACTCCACGCCGCCGATGCAGGCCCAAAGTAAGAGGCCTCTGAATTTTAACCTAATGTTGCAACAAATGCCCATTACTGCCTCCGCCCCTGCCCCGGCATCCGCGCCATCGCAGCAAATAAAGATCCCCCCTCTCTTCTTGCCAATGGTGCCTGATATCATGATACTCCTAGAAAAGCTCCGAAACAACCCCGTAGACATCAAATATACAACTAAGGTTATCTCAAACAATGGACTACGTATCCAGTGTGCAGATATAGCATCGTTCAACGCCGCCCTGGCTTCCCTTAACGAAGACGGTACCTTTCTGCACACCCATCAACTGAGTAGCCAAAAGGGATTCCGAGTGGTCATCATAAACATACATCACACCACTCCTTGTGAGTGGATCAAAAGTAAGCTAAGCGAAATGGGATACATAGTAAGACATATATGCTGTGTAAAACATCGCTTCACTGGACGGCCACTCAACCGTTTCGAGTTGGAACTGCAGCCCATGGACGACGGCAGCCATAAAAACATATTAGATCTAAAAGAAGTGGATCATCAAGCAATTCATGTCGAGAGGCAGGCAAAGCCAATCGACCCAGCGCAATGTCACAGGTGCCAGGCGTTTGGGCATACGAAAAATTACTGCCGGCGCCCCTTCAGATGCATGAAATGTGCAGGCGAACATGCATCCACTGAGTGCACCAAAACAAGAGCTGCACTTGCAAAGTGCATAAACTGTGGAGGTGCTCATGTGAGCTGCTATAAGGGATGCCCAGCATACAAAGCCGCTAGAAGTAAGCTGACGTCAACGAAAGCCATCCCCGAACTGCGAAGACAGCAACAGCATCAGCACCAACAACAGCACCAGCACCAGCAACAGCAACAACACCAGCAACAACAACAACAACGACAGCATCATCAGCAGCAACAACAGCCTCAACAAGCTAAACAACATCAAACGAAACAAGCCAAAACAGAGACGACGCCAGCCACGGCAGCCAACAGAAAGCTAACATATAGCAACGTGGTGCGCGGCACTGAAGCCACCGCCCGCACCAGCAACGACATACACCACCAGCAACAGCAGCCACTAAACACAGCAGAAACTATAGCCGATATGCCCAAACAAGCGTTAACAAAACCACGGAGCCTTGCTCAGGCCAACTATACGACGCTAAAGAGGCATAAAACAACACAAGCTTTAATAACAGCAAAAACAAAAACACTCAAGACGACACTGAAGAGGCCGAAGACAACAGTAGCAGCATCTGCAACTAAAACTACGTCACCAATACCTACACCAGCAACATCCACGGCAGCCAACAAGGCCAAGCAATATGGCACGCCAAATCCTGCAGAGAGACATCTGGCGAGGTTCCAACAGAACTTACGTAAAAACAGTCCCTCTGAATACCCACGTGACTCCCAACAAGTAATAACACAGCCAGCAACTGCCACACTCAACGCTTTATTACAGGCACTGGAAACTAACGTGACTATGTACAGACGTATGGAGGCGAAAGTTGACAGCATGTTAAATATCATCCTGCAGCTAATCCCAAGCAGCGCCAATCAACACCAGCAGCAGCAACGCCAACAGCAGCAGCAACACATCGACCTGGAATTAAACACAGCCAATGAAAATATGGATAATGAATAGACAGCCACAAACACAAATGCACTCACAAGCCAATTCGTCGCACATAGACAATCGCCACAGAATCAACGCCCACATCCACAACGGCACCCAGAATGGCAACCCATTTAAAATTGCCTTCTGGAATGCCTGTGGCGTGACCAATAAAATGAATGAGATTGAGCTCTACATGAGGAATGAGAATATCCAGATCATGATGCTAATCGAAACACGAGTATCACCAAACACTAGCATCTTAAATGTCCCTGGATACCTCACGTACATGGCCACGAATCCCAGAACACATAAAAAAGGTGGAGTCGCCATCCTAGTCCGTGACAACATCAAGCATACTGCTCTCCAGCCAATAAATGAAGAATTCTTGCAGAGCATCCCCATTGCACTTCTACCTGAAAACGAAACGACAGACGATACTATTATTATTGCGCCAATATACTGCCCTCCAGTCTTCAATTGGACTCACCTTCATTTTATGCAGCTACTCAAACACTTTGACAACCTCTCAGTATCCGCCACACCAGCCAGCTATATCCTTTGCGGCGACTGGAATGCCAAACACTCCTGGTGGGGCAACCCGCGCGCATGCAAACGGGGCAAAGCGCTCCTCAAAGCAGTCCACTCCCACAGGCGCTACGACATCTTGGCCACTGGTGGAGCCACGCACTTCCCCTATGGCCAAAGACGACAACCTTCTGCCATAGATTTTGCAGTCTATGGGAGAATGCACGACAGCCGGCTATCCATACACTCTACAACGGACCTTGACTCCGATCATCTGCCAATGAGAGTGGACCTGTTTCCTGGAAGAGGTCGCCGATTCGCAAATCCATCTGCCAGCACTCGCCGCCTGTTGCCACCAAGAGCAAACATTGGACGCTTTCGGGAGACGCTCGATCGGCTGATCCATCTGAACACAGAGATCTCTTCAAGTGATGACATAGACGACGCCGTTGTGATCTTTCTCCGTAACCTGCAAGAAGCAGCAAAGATTAGCTTTGGCAACAGCAATAGAAACAGAAACAATAACAATGGAATCACGCAGCCAATGGAGGCATGGCCGCACTTACCAGACACTGGACGAGCAGACTAGGGCACTGCTTGAGCAAAAGAAGCAGTGCAAAAGGATACTCATAGCCACACGCACTCCGGAAGCCAGAAAGCAGTACAAGGTAGCACAAAACAGACTGAAGAAGGCCCTGCAAGCTCTGAAAAATGAAAACATAAACAAGCTGTTAGAAGACATCGACCCAACAGACCAATACAGCATGAAGAAGCTATGGAAAACTACAAATCAAATAAAGAGACAACCACAGCCAAACTTACCGGTGAAGACAACAAACAATATCACTGGACTAGAAAGATGGACAAAAACAATAGACGAGAAGGCTGAGGCGTTTGCCACCCACCTCGAAGACAGATTCTCGCCACTCTTCTCGAATACACCTGAACAACGCACAGCAGTAATGGACGAGTGGAGACGCCATAAACAACAACAACAGCAACAGTTTCAATCACAACAGCTGCACCACATACGGCCAGTTACAATCAGCGAGCTTAAAATACTTATTGCATCTCTAGAATCATCCAAGGCGCCTGGTGAAGATGGGATTGACAATAGACTAATAAAAAATCTACCCCAAAAAGCCCTACTGTATCTAGTACTAATTTACAACTCAATGCTTCGGCTTGGCCACTTCCCCAGTCAATGGAAACATGCAATAATCGTTATGATACAAAAAACAGGCAAAAACTACGCTGAACTCAAATCATACCGCCCAATCAGCTTAATCTCTGGACTAGCAAAAATGTTTGAGAAATTGTTGCTAGCCAGACTCTTTGATGTCGAGGACTTTGCCAGGGCCGTGCCATCTCATCAGTTCGGCTTCAGGCGCGAACACGGAACCGAGCAACAACTAGCGAGAGTGACTCAGTTCATCCTGCGAGCCTATGAGAGCAAGCAATACTGCTCTGGTGTCTTCATCGACATTTCAGAGGCATTCGACAGAGTGTGGCACGAAGGCTTGCTTTTTAAACTGAGCAAACTGCTGCCACTGCCCCTCTACAACATTCTGGAGAGCTATATGGATGCAAGATCTTTCTCTGTGAACTGCAATGGCACCATGTCCAGGAAAGGCAAAGTGTCTGCTGGCGTACCTCAAGGTAGCGTACTGGGACCTATACTGTACACCATCTTCACCTCAGATATGCCCCTACCGCACCACCGCCCTGAGTACAGCTTCCAGCGAACACAGAATAAAATGCTACTATCCACATTTGCCGACGACACGGTAATAATGTGTTCAGCTGAGCTGCCTGCGGCTGCAGTAAACGCCAACAGCTACTACCTACAACAGCTAGAGGAATGGGCAAAAAAATGGGCCATCAATATAAACGCGAACAAGACAGGACATGTCCTATTCACGCTGAGAAATGTCAACCTCAACGATGCGCGCTGGGCACCAAAAGTATTTGGCCAGATGATCGCCAATAAAACTTCGCATCCTTACCTGGGCGTAATAATGGATCGGAAGCTCAACATGAACCAGCACGTCGGCCTATTGAGGCGAAAACTCCTAGCGAGAGCTGCAAAGCTTCAATGGCTACTTGGGCCCAATAGTAGACTTGCAAGAAGTTGCAAGGCTCTACTAATCAAGCAGCTAATAATGCCCATCTGGCAATATGCGCTTCCCGTATGGGGGTCACTAACAACTGACTCGCAGGTTAAGCGCATCCAAAGGCTGCAAAATAAGATTAGTAGAAAGGCGCTGACAACATCCTGGCTTACACCGAACACCACGATAAGGACTAAATACAACATAAAAACAGTCGAAGAAGTGTTCGATCAAGCCAGCTGCCGCTTCGCCAACTCTCTGGCCAACCATGGCAACATCGAAGCGCGCAAGCTTATTGAAAATCCTTACGTGCCAACTCGACTATCAAGGCCCAGATACACGATGCAGCTGCAGCAACATATGAGGCCACTGCAGGCGGCAGGCGTACTGGCTACGCATAACAATAGCAGACGGACAAACGGCCAAGACACTCTACCTACTCTGCTGCGGATGGAGGCTGAAGATGAGGAGAGACAGGACGCGGCGAGGCAAGCTGAGGCGAATAGGCGGCGTGAGCACGAGAGGCTGACGGGCCCACCACCTAGCCGTCTCTGCGAAACCCTTATAAACAAATATAGGAAAGAATACAGAGACGGAATCATCACAAGGGCAAGGGCTGTGTCACTAGTACAACGACAGCCACTCACAATAAAACAAATCATTGTACCTGATTACGATGAAGTACACGACGACCACCCGCTTGCACTTAAAACGACCGCTCCAGCTCCAGCAGCGCCAGCTCCAACCAGCTCCGCTGCTGCGTCCACATCAGCAGCGGCTGCTACTATGGCCACACAGCCTCCACAGATGATGCGGACGCCAGCAGCTCAGACAGATGCCGACGCCATCCAGGAGGCCATTCTCGTCGAAGGACTGAAAAACATAAGAATTAGACTCGAACGAACAATGGATGACAGTGCTGTGCAACAACCTACTCCTACGTACCTGCTTGCCGATGCGTCCAGCCGGCGAGGGCGGTGCCGGCGCAGAGTCTCCCCTCCGGCTGCGCTGGCTGTGCTCTGGACGACGATTGCGGGCCTGGTGAGCTCGCCGGCGCCACTTATCCCTGCGCTAAGTGCTCGCGGCCACCAAATGGCGTTCCACGCCCGTCCGACAAGCGTCGTCGCAAGGCGTACTCCCTGGCTACGGAGCGTGCGCCCAACTTGCCTTTGGGGCCACCATTGCCCGCGACCACCCGAGGAGTTGACGACGGCGGCAGGCACACGAGTATGCACCGGCGCGCGGGCACAGCCTTCAAAGCTGCGGCCTCACGCGTGCGCGCTGGTCCATGTCTGGAGTCACCTTCCTGGATCCACATTGGCAGAGCAGGCCGGTCTACGGCATCCAGTGTGCCTTCTTGGCCCTCACTCCTCAGTAATTCCAGCGCACAGGACGCGCAAAAGAGTTGCAGCATGGAGCGCGGCTCGCCAAAGATGCTGAAAGGAAAAAAAAAAAAATAAAAAAATAAAATAAAAAATCAGCAAAGGAAGCAGGCAACAATACGCAAAGTCTGCTCACGTGCTGGCACGCACTCTTGCATGTGCACCAGTGCCCGTCCTCAGCCATCTCGGATGATGCCCCATGCCGTGTCCAGTGACTGAAATTGGAAAAAAGAAGAAAATAATATTACAATGGGGCTAGCAATTAAGTTGCAATTTATTTATTTTTGTACTTGTTTCTTGCTTTATTTTTATTACTTCTTATTTTCATTTTTAACTTAAATTTAGAGATGGCCAGTATTCGACTAGTGAACGTGCAATGTTGTGAACCAAGTATCGATACACACATTGCACGAACGCTTATCGATGCTGCCTGCCACTTCATAATAACAGAGTTGCCAGATTGTTGATGGCGCCAAATACTTAACGGCCAATGTTGCGGCGATTTAAATTTAAAAATGTTGCGAAATGCTACACTTAAATTATAATAAAGAAACTGCCAGTTGACGCTGGGAGGCAATTATAAAAAAAAAAAAAAAAAAAACAATAATAATGGATCACGCAGTCAATGGAGGCATGGCCGCACTTACCAGACACTGGATGAGCAGACAAGGGCACTGCTTGAGCAAAAGAAACAGTGCAAAAGGATACTCATAGCCACACGCACTCCGGAAGCCAGAAAGCAGTACAAGGTAGCACAAAACAGACTGAAGAAGGCCCTGCAAGCTCTGAAAAATGAAAACATAAACAAGCTGTTAGAAGACATCGACCCAACAGACCAATACAGCATGAAGAAGCTATGGAAAACTACAAATCAAATAAAGAGACAACCACAGCCAAACTTACCGGTGAAGACAACAAACAATATCACTGGACTAGAAAGATGGACAAAAACAATAGACGAGAAGGCTGAGGCGTTTGCCACCCACCTCGAAGACAGATTCTCGCCACTCTTCTCGAATACACCTGAACAACGCACAGCAATAATGGACGAGTGGAGACGCCATAAACAACAACAGCAGCAACAGCTTCAATCACAACAGCTGCACCACATACGGCCAGTTACAATCAGCGAGCTTAAAATACTTATTGCATCTCTAGAATCATCCAAGGCGCCTGGTGAAGATGGGATTGACAATAGACTAATAAAAAATCTACCCCAAAAAGCCCTACTGTATCTTGTACTAATTTACAACTCAATGCTTCGGCTTGGCCACTTCCCCAGTCAATGGAAACATGCAATAATCGTTATGATACAAAAAACAGGCAAAAACTACGCTGAACTCAAATCATACCGCCCAATCAGCTTAATCTCTGGATTAGCAAAAATGTTTGAGAAATTGTTGCTAGTCAGACTCTTTGATGTTGAGGACTTTGCCAAGGCTGTGCCATCTCATCAGTTCGGCTTCAGGCGCGAACACGGAACCGAGCAACAACTAGCGAGAGTGACTCAGTTCATTCTGCGAGCCTATGAGAGCAAGCAATACTGCTCTGGTGTCTTCATCGACATTTCAGAGGCATTCGACAGAGTGTGGCACGAAGGCTTGCTTTTTAAACTGAGCAAACTGCTGCCACTGCCCCTCTACAACATTCTGGAGAGCTATATGGATGCAAGATCTTTCTCTGTGAACTGCAATGGCACCATGTCCAGGAAAGGCAAAGTGTCTGCTGGCGTACCTCAAGGTAGCGTACTGGGACCTATACTGTACACCATCTTCACCTCAGATATGCCCCTACCGCACCACCGCCCTGAGTACAGCTTCCAGCGAACACAGAATAAAATGCTACTATCCACATTTGCCGACGACACGGTAATAATGTGTTCAGCTGAGCTGCCTGCGGCTGCAGTAAACGCCAACAGCTACTACCTACAACAGCTAGAAGAATGGGCAAAAAAATGGGCCATCAATATAAACGCGAACAAGACAGGACATGTCCTATTCACGCTGAGAAATGTCAACCTCAACGATGCGCGCTGGGCACCAAAAGTATTTGGCCAGATGATCGCCAATAAAACTTCGCATCCTTACCTGGGCGTAATAATGGATCGGAAGCTCAACATGAACCAGCACGTCGGCCTATTGAGGCGAAAACTCCTAGCGAGAGCTGCAAAGCTTCAATGGCTACTTGGGCCCAATAGTAGACTTGCAAGAAGTTGCAAGGCTCTACTAATCAAGCAGCTAATAATGCCCATCTGGCAATATGCGCTTCCCGTATGGGGGTCACTAACAACTGACTCGCAGGTTAAACGCATCCAAAGGCTGCAAAATAAGATTATTAGAAAGGCGCTGACAACATCCTGGCTTACACCGAACACCACGATAAGGACTAAATACAACATAAAAACAGTCGAAGAAGTGTTCGATCAAGCCAGCTGCCGCTTCGCCAACTCTCTGGCCAACCATGGCAACATCGAAGCGCGCAAGCTTATTGAAAATCCTTACGTGCCAACTCGACTATCAAGGCCCAGATACACGATGCAGCTGCAGCAACATATGAGGCCACTGCAGGCGGCAGGCGTACTGGCTACGCATAACAATAGCAGACGGACAAACGGCCAAGACACTCTACCTACTCTGCTGCGGATGGAGGCTGAAGATGAGGAGAGACAGGACGCGGCGAGGCAAGCTGAGGCGAATAGGCGGCGTGAGCACGAGAGGCTGACGGGCCCACCACCTAGCCGTCTCTGCGAAACCCTTATAAACAAATATAGGAAAGAATACAGAGACGGAATCATCACAAGGGCAAGGGCTGTGTCACTAGTACAACGACAGCCACTCACAATAAAACAAATCATTGTACCTGATTACGATGAAGTACACGACGACCACCCGCTTGCACTTAAAACGACCGCTCCAGCTCCAGCAGCGCCAGCTCCAACCAGCTCCGCTGCTGCGTCCACATCAGCAGCGGCTGCTACTATGGCCACACAGCCTCCACAGATGATGCGGACGCCAGCAGCTCAGACAGATGCCGACGCCATCCAGGAGGCCATTCTCGTCGAAGGACTGAAAAACATAAGAATTAGACTCGAACGAACAATGGATGACAGTGCTGTGCAACAACCTACTCCTACGTACCTGCTTGCCGATGCGTCCAGCCGGCGAGGGCGGTGCCGGCGCAGAGTCTCACCTCCGGCTGCGCTGGCTGTGCTCTGGACGACGATTGCGGGCCTGGTGAGCTCGCCGGCGCCACTTATCCCTGCGCTAAGTGCTCGCGGCCACCAAATGGCGTTCCACGCCCGTCCGACAAGCGTCGTCGCAAGGCGTACTCCCTGGCTACGGAGCGTGCGCCCAACTTGCCTTTGGGGCCACCATTGCCCGCGACCACCCGAGGAGTTGACGACGGCGGCAGGCACACGAGTATGCACCGGCACGCGGGCACGGCCTTCAAAGCTGCGGCCTCACGCGTGCGCGCTGGTCAATGTCTGGAGTCACCTTCCTGGATCCACATTGGCAGAGCAGGCCGGTCTACGGCATCCAGTGTGCCTTCTTGGCCCTCACTCCTCAGTAATTCCAGCGCACAGAACGCGCAAAAGAGTTGCAGCATGGAGCGCGGCTCGCCAAAGATGCTGAAAGAAAAAAAGAGGAAATCAGCAAAGGAAGCAGGCAATAATATGCAAAGTCTACTCACGTGCTGGCACACACTCTTGCATGTGCACCAGTGCCCGTCCTCAGCCATCTCGGATGATGCCCCATGCCGTGTCCAGTGACTGAAATTGGAAAAAAGAAGAAAATAATATTATAATGGGGCTAGCAATTAAGTTGCAATTTATTTATTTTTTGTACTTGTTTCTTGCTTTATTTTTATTACTTTTATTTTCATTCTTTAACTTAAATTTAGAGATGGCCAGTATTCGACTAGTGAACGTGCAATGTTGTGAACCAAGTATCGATACACACATTGCACGAACACTTATCGATACTGCCTGCCACTTCATAATAACAGAGTTGCCAGATTGTTGATGGCGCCAAATACTTAACGGCCAAGGTAGCGGCGATTTAAATTTAAAAATGTTGCGAAATGCTATACTTAAATTATAATAAATAAACTGCCAGTTGATGCTGGGAGGCAATTATAAAAAAAAAAAAAAAAAAGCCCTCTCAGCAAGTTGCCTCATACAGGCCAATAAGCCTTTTATCTGGGCTATCAAAACTATTTGAGCAAGTAATCCTGAGTCGCATGTATGACCAAGAGAGTATCGTTAATGCCATTCCAAACCATCAATTTGGCTTTCGCAAAGCGCATTCTGCTGAACAGCAACTTGGACGTGTTACGCAGTTCATTCTGCAACAATTCGATAGAAATAATTACTGCTCTGCTGTATATATGGATATTAAAGAGGCATTCGATAGAGTTTGGCACTCTGGCCTGAGATATAAGCTTAAAAGGCTATTACCTGATGCTCTATACAGAATACTCAGCAGCTATTTATCTGGGCGCTCCTTTCTGGTTGAATGCCAAGGTGGATGTCGCTCATCAACAAAACAAATAAGCGCTGGTGTTCCTCAAGGCAGCTTGCTTGGTCCAGTGCTGTATAATATCTATACAAGTGACATTCCAGAGCTAAGATTCTACTCTGTCTGTAATATGCTTCTTGCCACTTACGCTGACGACATCATAGTCCTCGCGGCTCATCAAAAGCAAGATACTGCTCTGTCTCATCAGCAAGAATATATAGACAAATTGGCTATATGGGCGAAAAAATGGTGCATTACTATAAATGCCAACAAAACAAAGCATATAATGCATACATTAAAGAGAATCTCACCATACCAAGCTATCAAAATTGATAACGCGGAAATAGAAAATACCACGTCTCATCCATATTTGGGCGTCACGATGGACACTAGACTTATTTTCCACAATCACGTCACCACTGTTATCACCAGAGTAAGGGCTCGCCTGAAAAAATTAGATTGGCTAATTAATAAACACAGCAAGCTGTCACTAAAAACTAAAGTTATTATATACAAACAACTTGTTGCCCCTATATGGCAATACACTATGCCTGTATGGGGCGCACTATTATCAGAGACGCAACTGGACCGTGTTAGAATAGCACAAAGCTGCGCTCTGAGAACTATATCCGGCGCTCACTGGATCACTACTAACGAACGCATCAGAGCTGATCTCAACGTCATATCAGTTGGCGACTATTTTAATAATGCATGCGCCAAGTATTATGAGCGGCTGCGAAGACACACAAATCCAGTTGCCAATGATATGGCAGAAAACCCATTCATACCTGAACGCCTCACTATGGCAAGGTATTCACAGCTGATTTTAACTCACCTGAATGCCTCGATTGAGAATCGCGCGCTGCAATCCCAGCGCCGTACTGAAGAGATGTTGCAGCGTATTCTTTCTGAATACCACCAAAGAAGACTGCTAGCGCGTGCTGAGGCACAGCGCGCCAACGTTACACCAAATATGCCAAGCCCGCCAAACTCGCATTCACCTGCCACAGACACTGCTGCCGGCTCGCAGCGACTTCAAGTTTTTCACCAGATCGCGCCGCTGCCGATCATGATGAGCCCAGAGCGTCCCCAAGATGTGGATCCAAACACGCTGCCTACCGATAATGGTTAGTCTGTAATTTAAAATTTTATATTATTATTAGTATTATTATAATTCTTGAATTAGCAAATTGTTTGCTAATTAAATTGATCATTATTTAATTTCATTTTTACTGAAAACTCTTAAGCTAGCAAGTTGAACATTTTTTATATATAAACATATTATTTGTTTGTTATTTCAATTCTTTTCATAAACATGTATATTCACATCATTTATTTCTTGCATATTTCACAATTCACCGTTGTTCAAAATAATTGCTTTAAATGTACACAAATTTATTCAATTCTTATTAATAGTCTGTAAGATTTATATTTACACCGGCATTTACATGTTTATATGCCTGTGTTTATATATGCATTATTAATTCACTTTTTCACATACGAGAAAATGACTGGACTGCGTCCTGACTTTTCTTTATCACTAAACAAATTAATTGTTAATATTTGCTATTTACTTACATTTGTATTTATATTTCATTTATATTTAAGCTAGAAATTAAGCTAATCAACATTGTTATCTATTTTGTTTTGCTATTCAAATTCTCGATAAGTTTGTAAAGTAATGCTGCACTGCTATGTTAATGATGCACTTACGATTAATTCAACTGTTAAATAGTTACAAGTTTCGATTACTTTCGACCTTTACATAAATTTTGTTAACATAAGGCGCCATGTAAATTCAAATAAGATGCTAATGTACAGTATTATATGAATAAATTACCATCCCTATTTCTTCTCTTCCCCTCCTCTTATAGCTGCTGGACAGCTAATACGAATGAGGGGAATGAGGAAGGGATCATTATTGTGTGCTCTCTATAGACATACAAACAGAAAGCTACAGAGGCTGCCCTGTATACAAAGAAGCTTGCAAAAAAAAGGAAAGCGAAGGTGCCATTCAGCTCAGCAAAGTAATTCTTGATATTACAAAGGCTGCTCCTAATACTGTGCCTGTTAACATGCCCACTTCTTCCAATTTGCCAAAGCAGAGGCAACAAGTTGCTCAGCAGCCACGCCCACATATTAACAATGTGCCCAGCTATGCTAATGCTCTTCGAGCTGGCCTTGTTTATACTACTCAGCCTGCTGCACAAGCAGCTAAACCAAATCAGCAGCGCCAGTCAAGGCCAAAGAACACAAGAGGCGCCCAGCAGCCCATGCCAGCGCCCATGCCAGCGCCCATGCAATTAAGAAGCCGCAGTCTCAGTACGCGCCGCAGGCGCCCTATTTCTTCGGGTAGAAACCAGAACGTAGCCTGGCCTAGAAATGCTACTGCACATAGTCAGCAGCAAACAAATAACATGCCAGCTATGCAAATTCAGGCTAATTCTAGCCTTGAAGCAAAAATCGATAAACTTATCGATATGATAGCCATCTTAACAACTTGCCTGCTAAATAGAGCAAGTTCAAATGACATTACAAATGCCCAATAACTATTCCATTTGTATATGGAATGCTGCTGGAGTTGCTAAAAAGCGGTATGAGTTACAGCAATATCTTATTAAGCATAATATAGATATAATGCTTATATCTGAAACGCATCTAACAAGAAATGACCAATTTAACATCAATGGATATATTATTTATTTAGCAAACCACCCTGCCAATAGTCGCAGAGGCGGCGCAGCTTTATTAATTAAACAAAACATCTGTCATTATGCTACACGTTTCACTTCGCTTAACTCATACCAGTGTGTTGAAGCCTCAGTCAGCATGTTCGACGGCCATCATATAAATATTGCATCTATTTATTGCCCGCCGCAAGTGGCCTGGGCCGTACATGATTTTAATACAATTTTCCAAGCTCTGGGTGATAAGTTTTTAATTGGTGGCGACTGGAACGCCAAGAGTCAATGGTGGGGCAACGCCAGATCCTGTATAAGAGGCAGAACATTATTTAATAGTACTTTGCGAGAAAATAGCAATATACTGGCAACTGGAGCGCCTACTCACTTTCCATTCAATACGCGACAAACTCCTTCGGCCATAGATTTTGCTGTCTATAAAGGCATTAGACGCGAACAGCTGACGATATCAGATTCACATGATTTGAATTCTGATCATCTTCCTCTGCTAGTCCAAGTTGCTGAAAAGCCAATAGTTTATGAGTCCAAATGCCATCTGCTTGATTTAAATGCGAGTATTAGTAAATTTCAATGCCATCTTAATAACAGTATTTTACTTAACACTGAGATCAATAGTCCAGATGATGTTGATGATGCAGTCTTGATTCTGCTCAACAACATACAAAATGCTGCAAAATTTGCTAATCCACAAACTATTCGCAAGATGCCACGGGTATCCAGAGCAGAATTTCGTGCTAGTAGCCAAACTCTGCAGCTGATTGAAGCCAAAAAGATAGTCAAGCGTCATCTGCTACAAAGCCGAAATCCTTTGGCAAAAGTCATTTGCAATAGGCTGTCAAATCGCATCCGTAAAGATCTGAAGGCTGCAAAACAAAAGTATGAAGAAGAGTTATTTAGCGCTATTGATCCTACAGATAGGTACAGCATGCAAAAGCTCTGGAGGCTTACCAATGAAATTAAACGGCAACCGGCACCAAATCTGCCTTTATTAAAGTCCAGCGCTGCCAACGGCACAAATGCCAGAAATGTTTGGTGCAAAACAACTGCTGAAAAAGCTGAAGTTTTTGCCGAAAGTTTGGAGCAGCGATTCCAGCCAATTATGACTACGCCACCAGATGAGTTGGCTGAAATCGAATCGTCGATTACTCGAGCAAATGAGTCTTCAGGATCTTTCAGGCCTGTATCTGCCATTGAGCTCGTCAGTTATATAAAGAACCTGGAAAAGAAAAAAGCGGCTGGTATAGATAAAGTTGACAACCACACTATTAAAGCATTGCCAATGAAGGCGCTTTTATATCTTGTACTGATATTCAACAACTCACTCAGACTTGGCCATTTTCCCACTAGCTGGAAGCTTGCTCTAGTCAAAATGATTCTGAAGCCTGGTAAGCCCTCTCAGCAAGTTGCCTCATACAGGCCAATAAGCCTTTTATCTGGGCTATCAAAACTATTTGAGCAAGTAATCCTGAGTCGCATGTATGACCAAGAGAGTATCGTTAATGCCATTCCAAACCATCAATTTGGCTTTCGCAAAGCGCATTCTGCTGAACAGCAACTTGGACGTGTTACGCAGTTCATTCTGCAACAATTCGATAGAAATAATTACTGCTCTGCTGTATATATGGATATTAAAGAGGCATTCGATAGAGTTTGGCACTCTGGCCTGAGATATAAGCTTAAAAGGCTATTACCTGATGCTCTATACAGAATACTCAGCAGCTATTTATCTGGGCGCTCCTTTCTGGTTGAATGCCAAGGTGGTTGTCGCTCATCAACAAAACAAATAAGCGCTGGTGTTCCTCAAGGCAGCTTGCTTGGTCCAGTGCTGTATAATATCTATACAAGTGACATTCCAGAGCTAAGATTCTACTCTGTCTGTAGTATGCTTCTTGCCACTTACGCTGACGACATCATAGTCCTCGCGGCTCATCAAAAGCAAGATACTGCTCTGTCTCATCAGCAAGAATATATAGACAAATTGGCTATATGGGCGAAAAAATGGTGCATTACTATAAATGCTAACAAAACAAAGCATATAATGCATACATTAAAGAGAATCTCACCATACCAAGCTATCAAAATTGATAACGCGGAAATAGAAAATACCACGTCTCATCCATATTTGGGCGTCACGATGGACACTAGACTTATTTTCCACAATCACGTCACCACTGTTATCACCAGAGTAAGGGCTCGCCTGAAAAAATTAGATTGGCTAATTAATAAACACAGCAAGCTGTCACTAAAAACTAAAGTTATTATATACAAACAACTTGTTGCCCCTATATGGCAATACACTATGCCTGTATGGGGCGCACTATTATCAGAGACGCAACTGGACCGTGTTAGAATAGCACAAAGCTGCGCTCTGAGAACTATATCCGGCGCTCACTGGATCACTACTAACGAACGCATCAGAGCTGATCTCAACGTCATATCAGTTGGCGACTATTTTAATAATGCATGCGCCAAGTATTATGAGCGGCTGCGAAGACACACAAATCCAGTTGCCAATGATATGGCAGAAAACCCATTCATACCTGAACGCCTCACTATGGCAAGGTATTCACAGCTGATTTTAACTCACCTGAATGCCTCGATTGAGAATCGCGCGCTGCAATCCCAGCGCCGTACTGAAGAGATGTTGCAGCGTATTCTTTCTGAATACCACCAAAGAAGACTGCTAGCGCGTGCTGAGGCACAGCGCGCCAACGTTACACCAAATATGCCAAGCCCGCCAAACTCGCATTCACCTGCCACAGACACTGCTGCCGGCTCGCAGCGACTTCAAGTTTTTCACCAGATCGCGCCGCTGCCGATCATGATGAGCCCAGAGCGTCCCCAAGATGTGGATCCAAACACGCTGCCTACCGATAATGGTTAGTCTGTAATTTAAAATTTTATATTATTATTAGTATTATTATAATTCTTGAATTAGCAAATTGTTTGCTAATTAAATTGATCATTATTTAATTTCATTTTTACTGAAAATATCTTTCCTTAATCAAGTACACAAGTATTGTCATATCTCTTAAGCTAGCAAGTTGAACATTTTTTATATATAAACATATTATTTGTTTGTTATTTAAATTCTTTTCATAAACATGTATATTCACATCATTTATTTCTTGCATATTTCACAATTCACCGTTGTTCAAAATAATTGCTTTAAATGTACACAAATTTATTCAATTCTTATTAATAGTCTGTAAGATTTATATTTACACCGGCATTTACATGTTTATATGCCTGTGTTTATATATGCATTATTAATTCACTTTTTCACATACGAGAAAATGACTGGACTGCGTCCTGACTTTTCTTTATCACTAAACAAATTAATTGTTAATATTTGCTATTTACTTACATTTGTATTTATATTTCATTTATATTTAAGCTAGAAATTAAGCTAATCAACATTGTTATCTATTTTGTTTTGCTATTCAAATTCTCGATAAGTTTGTAAAGTAATGCTGCACTGCTATGTTAATGATGCACTTACGATTAATTCAACTGTTAAATAGTTACAAGTTTCGATTACTTTCGACCTTTACATAAATTTTGTTAACATAAGGCGCCATGTAAATTCAAATAAGATGCTAATGTACAGTATTATATGAATAAATTGCCATCCCTATTTTCTTCTCTTCCCCTCCTCTTATAGCTGCTGGACAGCTAATACGAATGAGGGGAATGAGGAAGGGATCATTATTGTGTGCTCTCTATAGACATACAAACAGAAAAAAAAAAGGCACCAAATCTGCCTTTATTAAAGTCCAGCGCTGCCAACGGCACAAATGCCAGGAATGTTTGGTGCAAAACAACTGCTGAAAAAGCTGAAGTTTTTGCCGAAAGTTTGGAGCAGCGATTCCAGCCAATTATGACTACGCCACCAGATGAGTTGGCTGAAATCGAATCGTCGATTACTCGAGCAAATGAGTCTTCAGGATCTTTCAGGCCTGTATCTGCCATTGAGCTCGTCAGTTATATAAAGAACCTGGAAAAGAAAAAAGCGGCTGGTATAGATAAAGTTGACAACCACACTATTAAAGCATTGCCAATGAAGGCGCTTTTATATCTTGTACTGATATTCAACAACTCACTCAGACTTGGCCATTTTCCCACTAGCTGGAAGCTTGCTCTAGTCAAAATGATTCTGAAGCCTGGTAAGCCCTCTCAGCAAGTTGCCTCATACAGGCCAATAAGCCTTTTATCTGGGCTATCAAAACTATTTGAGCAAGTAATCCTGAGTCGTATGTATGACCAAGAGAGTATCGTTAATGCCATTCCAAACCATCAATTTGGCTTTCGCAAAGCGCATTCTGCTGAACAGCAACTTGGACGTGTTACGCAGTTCATTCTGCAACAATTCGATAGAAATAATTACTGCTCTGCTGTATATATGGATATTAAAGAGGCATTCGATAGAGTTTGGCACTCTGGCCTGAGATATAAGCTTAAAAGGCTATTACCTGATGCTCTATACAGAATACTCAGCAGCTATTTATCTGGGCGCTCCTTTCTGGTTGAATGCCAAGGTGGTTGTCGCTCATCAACAAAACAAATAAGCGCTGGTGTTCCTCAAGGCAGCTTGCTTGGTCCAGTGCTGTATAATATCTATACAAGTGACATTCCAGAGCTAAGATTCTACTCTGTCTGTAGTATGCTTCTTGCCACTTACGCTGACGACATCATAGTCCTCGCGGCTCATCAAAAGCAAGATACTGCTCTGTCTCATCAGCAAGAATATATAGACAAATTGGCTATATGGGCGAAAAAATGGTGCATTACTATAAATGCTAACAAAACAAAGCATATAATGCATACATTAAAGAGAATCTCACCATACCAAGCTATCAAATTGATAACGCGGAAATAGAAAATACCACGTCTCATCCATATTTGGGCGTCACGATGGACACTAGACTTATTTTCCACAATCACGTCACCACTGTTATCACCAGAGTAAGGGCTCGCCTGAAAAAATTAGATTGGCTAATTAATAAACACAGCAAGCTGTCACTAAAAACTAAAGTTATTATATACAAACAACTTGTTGCCCCTATATGGCAATACACTATGCCTGTATGGGGCGCACTATTATCAGAGACGCAACTGGACCGTGTTAGAATAGCACAAAGCTGCGCTCTGAGAACTATATCCGGCGCTCACTGGATCACTACTAACGAACGCATCAGAGCTGATCTCAACGTCATATCAGTTGGCGACTATTTTAATAATGCATGCGCCAAGTATTATGAGCGGCTGCGAAGACACACAAATCCAGTTGCCAATGATATGGCAGAAAACCCATTCATACCTGAACGCCTCACTATGGCAAGGTATTCACAGCTGATTTTAACTCACCTGAATGCCTCGATTGAGAATCGCGCGCTGCAATCCCAGCGCCGTACTGAAGAGATGTTGCAGCGTATTCTTTCTGAATACCACCAAAGAAGACTGCTAGCGCGTGCTGAGGCACAGCGCGCCAACGTTACACCAAATATGCCAAGCCCGCCAAACTCGCATTCACCTGCCACAGACACTGCTGCCGGCTCGCAGCGACTTCAAGTTTTTCACCAGATCGCGCCGCTGCCGATCATGATGAGCCCAGAGCGTCCCCAAGATGTGGATCCAAACACGCTGCCTACCGATAATGGTTAGTCTGTAATTTAAAATTTTATATTATTATTAGTATTATTATAATTCTTGAATTAGCAAATTGTTTGCTAATTGAATTGATCATTATTTAATTTCATTTTTACTGAAAATATCTTTCCTTAATCAAGTACACAAGTATTGTCATATCTCTTAAGCTAGCAAGTTGAACATTTTTTATATATAAACATATTATTTGTTTGTTATTTAAATTCTTTTCATAAACATGTATATTCACATCATTTATTTCTTGCATATTTCACAATTCACCGTTGTTCAAAATAATTGCTTTAAATGTACACAAATTTATTCAATTCTTATTAATAGTCTGTAAGATTTATATTTACACCGGCATTTACATGTTTATATGCCTGTGTTTATATATGCATTATTAATTCACTTTTTCACATACGAGAAAATGACTGGACTGCGTCCTGACTTTTCTTTATCACTAAACAAATTAATTGTTAATATTTGCTATTTACTTACATTTGTATTTATATTTCATTTATATTTAAGCTAGAAATTAAGCTAATCAACATTGTTATCTATTTTGTTTTGCTATTCAAATTCTCGATAAGTTTGTAAAGTAATGCTGCACTGATATGTTAATGATGCACTTACGATTAATTCAACTGTTAAATAGTTACAAGTTTCGATTACTTTCGACCTTTACATAAATTTTGTTAACATAAGGCGCCATGTAAATTCAAATAAGATGCTAATGTACAGTATTATATGAATAAATTGCCATCCCTATTTTCTTCTCTTCCCCTCCTCTTATAGCTGCTGGACAGCTAATACGAATGAGGGGAATGAGGAAGGGATCATTATTGTGTGCTCTCTATAGACATACAAACAGAAAAAAAAAAATTAAGCGAAAAGTTGTTTTTTGTATTTTAAATAACTTTAAAGTGAATTTTTATTCTCAATTCACCTGCTGCTATGCCTAGAGGCTATGCAACGGATGAAATGAGCGAAGAAATGGATGTTGAAATAGAGAAGCTGGACGACTCGCCGATTATAGCGCAGGCGCCCACGCCACTAAAAGCGGTAGCGAAAAAACCTGCTGCTTCGTCGCTGCCGTCGCTGCCGTCGACGTCTCGGGCTGCGGCCCAGCAATTAAAGGGCAATTCTGCCGTAACTACGCAACCGTCTCTCGCACAATTCTTTAAGTCGAGAATGACAGCAAAGAAAGATGATGTGCCGGCCACTAGCGACAAGGCAACGAAGAGAACAGCTACTAAGGGCAGCAGCCCTCAACATAAAAAAGGCGCAGTGCAAGAGGTCACTGAATCTGACGACAGCGATCACGACTGCATCATCGAAGACGACGCCGTGCCCACTCTGTGGAAGGCGGATTCACCTGCTAAGGTGCCCGGCCTTGCCAATAAAGCCATTATAACAGGCAATGTTCAAGTTGCGCCGCCTCAAGCCGCCGCAACAGCTACTAAAGATGCGCACCTTAGTGTGAAGCCAGCGCCTCTATTCTTGGCAAAGGTCATGGATATCATGCCACTGCTTGCCCGCCTGGACGAAGCCATCGGCCAGGACAACTATTCCACCAGGCCCACTGCGGATCATGGTTTGCGTGTCCAGTGCAAGGACTTGCCGTCATACAGGACTCTGGTAAAGTACTTAGAGGTTAATAAAGTTGAGAATTATACTTTTCAATTAAAAAGTGAGCGCGGCTATAGAGCCGTGATACGTCATTTGCATCATTCGACTCCGGACCAGTGGATCCGTGAGCAACTGCTTAAACTGGGGCATACTGTCCGATTTCTCCGGGGCATCAAGTCTCGCTTTACTAAAGAGCCGCTCGATCTATTTGAAGTGGAGCTTGTCTCTAGCGCTAACAATAGTGAATTGTTGCAAGTCACGGCCCTCGGCAACCAGAGAGTCAAAGTCGAGAAGCCGCTTAAATCTTTTGATATAGCTCAATGCCACAGATGCCAGAAGTTTGGGCATACTAAGAACTATTGCCGTCGCCCTTTTGCCTGTGTGAAGTGTGGCGGCAGCCATCCGTCTACAACTTGCCCAAAGCAGAAGGGTGACCAAACTTCGGCCAAATGTGCTAATTGCTCGGGCCCTCACGCTGCAAGCTACAGAGGCTGCCCTGTATACAAAGAAGCTTGCAAGAAAAAGGAAAGCGAAGGTGCCATTCAGCTCAGCAAAGTAATTCTTGATATTACAAAGGCTGCTCCTAATACTGTGCCTGTTAACATGCCCACTTCTTCCAATTTGCCAAAGCAGAGGCAACAAGTTGCTCAGCAGCCACGCCCACATATTAACAATGTGCCCAGCTATGCTAATGCTCTTCGAGCTGGCCTTGTTTATACTACTCAGCCTGCTGCACAAGCAGCTAAACCAAATCAGCAGCGCCAGTCAAGGCCAAAGAACACAAGAGGCGCCCAGCAGCCCATGCCAGCGCCCATGCCAGCGCCCATGCAATTAAGAAGCCGCAGTCTCAGTACGCGCCGCAGGCGCCCTATTTCTTCGGGTAGAAACCAGAACGTAGCCTGGCCTAGAAATGCTACTGCACATAGTCAGCAGCAAACAAATAACATGCCAGCTATGCAAACTCAGGCTAATTCTAGCCTTGAAGCAAAAATCGATAAACTTATCGATATGATAGCCATCTTAACAACTTGCCTGCTAAATAGAGCAAGTTCAAATGACATTACAAATGCCCAATAACTATTCCATTTGTATATGGAATGCTGCTGGAGTTGCTAAAAAGCGGTATGAGTTACAGCAATATCTTATTAAGCATAATATAGATATAATGCTTATATCTGAAACGCATCTAACAAGAAATGACCAATTTAACATCAATGGATATATTATTTATTTAGCAAACCACCCTGCCAATAGTCGCAGAGGCGGCGCAGCTTTATTAATTAAACAAAACATCTGTCATTATGCTACACGTTTCACTTCGCTTAACTCATACCAGTGTGTTGAAGCCTCAGTCAGCATGTTCGACGGCCATCATATAAATATTGCATCTATTTATTGCCCGCCGCAAGTGGCCTGGGCCGTACATGATTTTAATACAATTTTCCAAGCTCTGGGTGATAAGTTTTTAATTGGTGGCGACTGGAACGCCAAGAGTCAATGGTGGGGCAACGCCAGATCCTGTATAAGAGGCAGAACATTATTTAATAGTACTTTGCGAGAAAATAGCAATATACTGGCAACTGGAGCGCCTACTCACTTTCCATTCAATACGCGACAAACTCCTTCGGCCATAGATTTTGCTGTCTATAAAGGCATTAGACGCGAACAGCTGACGATATCAGATTCACATGATTTGAATTCTGATCATCTTCCTCTGCTAGTCCAAGTTGCTGAAAAGCCAATAGTTTATGAGTCCAAATGCCATCTGCTTGATTTAAATGCGAGTATTAGTAAATTTCAATGCCATCTTAATAACAGTATTTTACTTAACACTGAGATCAATAGTCCAGATGATGTTGATGATGCAGTCTTGATTCTGCTCAACAACATACAAAATGCTGCAAAATTTGCTAATCCACAAACTATTCGCAAGATGCCACGGGTATCCAGAGCAGAATTTCGTGCTAGTAGCCAAACTCTGCAGCTGATTGAAGCCAAAAAGATAGTCAAGCGTCATCTGCTACAAAGCCGAAATCCTTTGGCAAAAGTCATTTGCAATAGGCTGTCAAATCGCATCCGTAAAGATCTGAAGGCTGCAAAACAAAAGTATGAAGAAGAGTTATTTAGCGCTATTGATCCTACAGATAGGTACAGCATGCAAAAGCTCTGGAGGCTTACCAATGAAATTAAACGGCAACCGGCACCAAATCTGCCTTTATTAAAGTCCAGCGCTGCCAACGGCACAAATGCCAGAAATGTTTGGTGCAAAACAACTGCTGAAAAAGCTGAAGTTTTTGCTGAAAGTTTGGAGCAGCGATTCCAGCCAATTATGACTACGCCACCAGATGAGTTGGCTGAAATCGAATCGTCGATTACTCGAGCAAATGAGTCTTCAGGATCTTTCAGGCCTGTATCTGCCATTGAGCTCGTCAGTTATATAAAGAACCTGGAAAAGAAAAAAGCGGCTGGTATAGATAAAGTTGACAACCACACTATTAAAGCATTGCCAATGAAGGCGCTTTTATATCTTGTACTGATATTCAACAACTCACTCAGACTTGGCCATTTTCCCACTAGCTGGAAGCTTGCTCTAGTCAAAATGATTCTGAAGCCTGGTAAGCCCTCTCAGCAAGTTGCCTCATACAGGCCAATAAGCCTTTTATCTGGGCTATCAAAACTATTTGAGCAAGTAATCCTGAGTCGCATGTATGACCAAGAGAGTATCGTTAATGCCATTCCAAACCATCAATTTGGCTTTCGCAAAGCGCATTCTGCTGAACAGCAACTTGGACGTGTTACGCAGTTCATTCTGCAACAATTCGATAGAAATAATTACTGCTCTGCTGTATATATGGATATTAAAGAGGCATTCGATAGAGTTTGGCACTCTGGCCTGAGATATAAGCTTAAAAGGCTATTACCTGATGCTCTATACAGAATACTCAGCAGCTATTTATCTGGGCGCTCCTTTCTGGTTGAATGCCAAGGTGGATGTCGCTCATCAACAAAACAAATAAGCGCTGGTGTTCCTCAAGGCAGCTTGCTTGGTCCAGTGCTGTATAATATCTATACAAGTGACATTCCAGAGCTAAGATTCTACTCTGTCTGTAATATGCTTCTTGCCACTTACGCTGACGACATCATAGTCCTCGCGGCTCATCAAAAGCAAGATACTGCTCTGTCTCATCAGCAAGAATATATAGACAAATTGGCTATATGGGCGAAAAAATGGTGCATTACTATAAATGCTAACAAAACAAAGCATATAATGCATACATTAAAGAGAATCTCACCATACCAAGCTATCAAAATTGATAACGCGGAAATAGAAAATACCACGTCTCATCCATATTTGGGCGTCACGATGGACACTAGACTTATTTTCCACAATCACGTCACCACTGTTATCACCAGAGTAAGGGCTCGCCTGAAAAAATTAGATTGGCTAATTAATAAACACAGCAAGCTGTCACTAAAAACTAAAGTTATTATATACAAACAACTTGTTGCCCCTATATGGCAATACACTATGCCTGTATGGGGCGCACTATTATCAGAGACGCAACTGGACCGTGTTAGAATAGCACAAAGCTGCGCTCTGAGAACTATATCCGGCGCTCACTGGATCACTACTAACGAACGCATCAGAGCTGATCTCAACGTCATATCAGTTGGCGACTATTTTAATAATGCATGCGCCAAGTATTATGAGCGGCTGCGAAGACACACAAATCCAGTTGCCAATGATATGGCAGAAAACCCATTCATACCTGAACGCCTCACTATGGCAAGGTATTCACAGCTGATTTTAACTCACCTGAATGCCTCGATTGAGAATCGCGCGCTGCAATCCCAGCGCCGTACTGAAGAGATGTTGCAGCGTATTCTTTCTGAATACCACCAAAGAAGACTGCTAGCGCGTGCTGAGGCACAGCGCGCCAACGTTACACCAAATATGCCAAGCCCGCCAAACTCGCATTCACCTGCCACAGACACTGCTGCCGGCTCGCAGCGACTTCAAGTTTTTCACCAGATCGCGCCGCTGCCGATCATGATGAGCCCAGAGCGTCCCCAAGATGTGGATCCAAACACGCTGCCTACCGATAATGGTTAGTCTGTAATTTAAAATTTTATATTATTATTAGTATTATTATAATTCTTGAATTAGCAAATTGTTTGCTAATTAAATTGATCATTATTTAATTTCATTTTTACTGAAAACTCTTAAGCTAGCAAGTTGAACATTTTTTATATATAAACATATTATTTGTTTGTTATTTAAATTCTTTTCATAAACATGTATATTCACATCATTTATTTCTTGCATATTTCACAATTCACCGTTGTTCAAAATAATTGCTTTAAATGTACACAAATTTATTCAATTCTTATTAATAGTCTGTAAGATTTATATTTACACCGGCATTTACATGTTTATATGCCTGTGTTTATATATGCATTATTAATTCACTTTTTCACATACGAGAAAATGACTGGACTGCGTCCTGACTTTTCTTTATCACTAAACAAATTAATTGTTAATATTTGCTATTTACTTACATTTGTATTTATATTTCATTTATATTTAAGCTAGAAATTAAGCTAATCAACATTGTTATCTATTTTGTTTTGCTATTCAAATTCTCGATAAGTTTGTAAAGTAATGCTGCACTGCTATGTTAATGATGCACTTACGATTAATTCAACTGTTAAATAGTTACAAGTTTCGATTACTTTCGACCTTTACATAAATTTTGTTAACATAAGGCGCCATGTAAATTCAAATAAGATGCTAATGAACAGTATTATATGAATAAATTACCATCCCTATTTCTTCTCTTCCCCTCCTCTTATAGCTGCTGGACAGCTAATACGAATGAGGGGAATGAGGAAGGGATCATTATTGTGTGCTCTCTATAGACATACAAACAGAAAAAATTCAAAAGGAAATGCATATTAATGGATGACGGCAGCGATGACGATGATGAACTCCTCCACTCAGATATGTCAACTGAAACTCCAAAACCCAAAAGCGACTTTGCTAAGAAACACCATCAGGAATCAAAACGACAAATGCAACAACAGAAAACTACAAAAAATAGCAACAACAATACACAACAACTGTCTCAGGCGCTAAACATCAGGCCACAGCAACTAATGACATGCCAACAAAAAGACTCAATTACAGCCCCTGCCACTACGTTTGCAACAAATCCTGTATCTGCTCCAACTACTGTCTCTGACCCAGTACAGCTACAGCAACATCAAACAAAAATCCCCCCCCTCTTCTTACCTTTGGTACCAGATATAATGCCATTACTGGAAAAACTACAAAATAACCCATCAATTACAAAATTCACCACTAAAACAACGATTAATAATGGACTGCGCATCCAATGTGCAGACATTGATTCCTACAATGCAGCACTGTCTACCCTGGAGAAGGATGGTACTCACCTGCATACTCACCAACTACGCAGCCAAAAAGGATTTCGCGTAGTAGTTAAACATATCCACCACACTACTCAGTGCACATGGATCACGAGTAGACTAAAGGAGATGGGGTATAATGTGCGACACATACGCTGCGCTACTCATCGCTTCACGGGCAAGCCAATAAACCTATTTGAAATAGAAATAGAGCCCGTGGCTGATGGTAGCCATATGAACATATTGAGCGTGAAAGAAATAGGCAATCAAGCAGTGACCCTGGAGCGACAAAACAAACCTACAGACCCACCGCAATGCCACAGATGTCAGGCGTACGGCCACACCAAAAACTACTGTAGGAGGCCGTTCAGATGTATGAAATGTGCTGGTGAGCACGCTTCGGTGGAATGCTCCAAGCCAAGAAATGCTGCACCGAAGTGCATAAACTGCAAAAGTGAGCATATAAGCTCCTACAAAGGTTGCCCAGCATTTAAGGCAGCCAGAAGCAAATTGCTGGCAGCACGAGCCACCCTCGAAGTGAAACGACAACGACAGCAACAGCGTATAATACAGAAGAAACCTTTAGAACGGCAACAGACAACAAAAGTAACAGCTGATCCAATGCCAAGACAGACTGTCCATAATCCCAGGCTCTCATACAGCCGAGTTGTACGTTGTGGCTCAACTGAGCCCACAACTTGCAAGTCGCCAAAAAGTCTCTCGCCTAATCAACAGCAACTTAGTACTGACAAGCGGCAGACGCAGAATCAACATCTAAGCTCTAACAAGCAGCGAACACAGCAACAACATAAACAGCAGCAGCAACATCAAAGCTCTGACAAGCAGCAGACACAGCAACAACACAAACAGCAGCTACAACATCAACGTGCTGACAAGCAGCAGACACATATACAGCAAAAATCAACATCAACAGCAACATACTCAAAAACACCAGCACCCGCCAAAACGACTAACACAATTAAACCTCCAAATCTAGACAAGATGCCAAATAACAGCAAGCACTCTCAAGCAAACAAGGACAATCCTCACCAGAAACAAACAGACGACAATAGAGAAATAACAAAAACAAACAAGCGACGGTCACCAGCAGCTAATAATTACTTATCCAACGTAAATCGGCGTGACTCCAACACTAGTGGCCACACAGGCAACCCTGCCGAAAAGCACTTGGCCAACTTCCAGAAACGACTACGCGAGGAACAGCAAAGATACCAACAACAACAGCAAAAACATCAACCAGGAATGCTTGGCAGACTAGAAAATAAAATGGACACATTAATAAATTTAATAAAGATTTTTATTGAGATACTCCCAGCCAATAATACATTTTCAAACCATACCCAGGAACATCAACAGCAGCAACAACAGCAGCAGCAGCAGCAGCAACAGCAACAGCAACAGCAGCATCAACAGCAGCAGCTACAGCAGCAGCAACAGCAACATCAGCAGCTCCTCCAACATAGTGACAGAATCGATGACGAAATCATGGACATCGACAACGCCAATGACAGACCTAATGATGAATAACAACATAAGCAGCCAGACTCGTCATACCACTCACATCGGCCCCCAGGGCTTTAAAATTGCATTCTGGAACGCCTGTGGAGTGAGAAATAAGATTAATGAATTGGAGCTGTTCATGCAACGCCACAAGATACATATAATGATGATTGCAGAAACGCGCATAGCACCAAATGCAACCACATTAAATGTTCCAGGTTATATTACTTACATCGCCACGAATCAGCATACGTATAGGAGAGGCGGCGTCGCTACACTCGTCAGGGATGACATCAGACACACGGCTCTCCAACCTATAGGCGAGGAGTTCATCCAGTGTATGCCAATAGCGCTTTCAACTGGAAACAAAGCAAGAGATGAAGTTATTATAATATCGCCAATCTATTGCCCACCAACAATTAAATGGACGGCTGCCCAATTTACAATGCTCCTACGGCACTTTGACAACCTATCTGGAAGGCACTTACCAGCAAAGTTTCTCATATGTGGTGACTGGAATGCTCGCCATTCATGGTGGGGTAATCTCCGAGCATGCCAAAGAGGCAAATCTCTACTGGAAGCAGTACATCAGCAACGAAGATACAATATCCTAGCTACTGGAAGTGCCACACACTTTCCGTACGACAGAAGAAAGCGGCCATCTGCAATAGACTTTGCTGTGTATAGCAGAATCATGGACAGCTGTATCAGTATTCAATCCACAACAGACCTGGACTCTGATCACCTACCTCTGATTATTGACTTGCTCACTGGAGGTCCTCCACTACATGGCTCGTTGCAATCAGCTGGATGTGGTCGTCTACTGCCACGCGGAGCAAAGATTGAACGCTTTCAGTGGACCCTCGAGCAAAACATCCATCTCAATACAGAGATCAACACGAGTGCAGACATTGATGATGCCATCCTCATACTTATGCGAAATATCCAAATGGCAGCCACGGCAGCTACTACGCACCTCAGGAGTAATAGGCATCGCAGACGGCACCAAAACATTCAACTGGATGAGCGCACACGGGAACTACTGGAGCGCAAACAGCAATGCAAACGTTTGCTGATGGCCACACGCACCATGGAAGCGAGACAGAGCTACAGGGCCGCACAAAACCGGCTGAAGAAGGCCATGGCAGTTCTAAAAAGGAAGGAAATTAATAAGCTTTTTGAAGGAATAGATGGTACGGACCAGTACAGCATGCAAAAGCTCTGGAAACTAACTAAAAAGATAAAGAGGCAGCCACAACCAAACTATCCCATAAAGGTAATGCCAGCAAATCCCCCAAGAGCACAGGCCACCTGGACGAAAACAATTGCAGAGAAGGCAGAGGCATTTGTTGAACATCTGGAGAGCAGATTCTCACCAATACTAACCAACACGCCTGAGCAAAGACGCGATGTAAGAGATGAATTGAACAATCTGAAGCAGACCAAACAACAGCAGCAGCAACAACAGAGAATCCCAGCAATTCGCCCAATAACTATACATGAATTGAAGTCACAAATTGAACTGCTGGAGAACTCCAAGGCGCCGGGTGAAGACAAGATCGATAATGGACTAATAAAAATGCTACCTCAGAAAGCACAACTATATCTGCTGCTCATTTATAACTCTATGCTTAGACTTGGCCACTTTCCAAACACCTGGAAGCATGCAGCCATATCTATGATCCTAAAACCTGGCAAAAACACTGCTGAGATGACGTCGTATCGCCCAATCAGCCTCACCTCTGGCCTCTCCAAATTGTTTGAAAAACTACTACTCGCAAGGCTGTTTGACATCGAAGATTTTGCAAGAGCGGTACCATCCCACCAGTTTGGATTCAGGAAAGAGCATGGCACTGAGCAACAGCTGGCGAGAGTCACGCAATTCATATTGCGTGCCTACGAACAGAAGGCATACTGCTCAAGTGTATTTATTGACATTTCTGAAGCTTTTGACAGAGTTTGGCACGAAGGCCTACTCTGCAAACTAATAAAAGTGCTGCCAATAAAATTATACAACATAATTGAAGAATACATTAGCGCACGTACATTTGTGGTCAACTGCAATGGCATCACATCAAGAGTGGGTACAGCTACAGCTGGTGTCCCCCAAGGAAGTGTACTGGGCCCCATTCTGTACACAATCTTCTCATCAGATATGCCACTGCCATCGCTTGCTCGAACCCGTGAATATGAATATGAGTCAAGTGATAAACAGATGTTGCTATCCACATATGCTGATGACACAGTGATCATGTGCACATCTAATCTGCCGTCGACCGCGGCAAGAGCAAACCAAAACTTTCTTCATCACCTTACTAAATGGGCTGAGAAATGGGCTATAAAGATAAATGTGGCAAAAACCGGACATGTGATGTTCACACTCAGAGGACTGCAGAATGGACGAAGCGAATATGCACCGCCTATACAATTAAATGGACATGCTGTACCATGCAAAAAATCGCATACATACCTGGGTGTGATACTTGACAGAAAGCTTACGCTCGAACCACACGTGACCAGACTCTGCGTACGCCTGAGGGCGAGAGCAACTAAACTGGGATGGCTATTGGGGCGAAACAGTCGACTAGCAAATGACTGTAAAGCCCTGGTGATTAAGCAGCTCATTGTGCCAATATGGCAGTATGCGCTGCCAGTTTGGGGCTCTCTGGTGACCAATGCACAAATACAGCGGATACAGATACTGCAAAATAAGACATTAAGAAATGCAGTCCAGGCCACATGGTACACACGTAATGCGGATCTACGTACCTTGTATGGATTCAAAACAGTAGACGAAGCATTCCAACTATCCAGTGATCGATTTGCTAACTCGCTTGCGAACCACATAAACCCAGAGGCTCGTAAAATAATGCTGGAGCCATATGTGCCACAAAGACTTAGCCGACCACGATATATGGAACAACTGCAACACCACATACTCCCCATGCAGCCACAAGGAGTACAACAGCAGCAGCAGAGGAACTCCAGGGCAGCACTGCCCACTCTACTGCGCCTTGAAGAAGAAGAACGCGAACGAATTGAAGCAGAGAGACGAGCGGAAGAACGGGCAAGGCGTGCTAGGGAGAGACGAACGAGGCCGCAAAGCAGATTCTGTGAAACGGAAATAAATATATTAAAACGCAGTTACTGGAGTGGACAAATTACCAGGGAGGAAGCGGTAGAACAAATCCAGGGCCAACCACTAGCCATCCAGCGAATTATAGTCCCAGACTACATGGAAGAGGAGGAGCAGCCACTTGGAACAGCAACAGCAACAGCAACACTAACCACCTCCTCAGCACAAGAGGCAGTTGCAGAGACAACACATGCAACACAATCTGCAATAGGAGATGAAGTGCCACAGCCAGCAACGGTCCAAGCAGTGTCACCTGTAACAATGGAAACAATCCAAACAACATCAGTGATAGTGGATGAAGAATCAGCATCAGAAGTTGTGATCATACCTGTGCATATTGAGGACCCAATACAGGATGAAGGGCTGGAGATGCAACCGCCGATCAGATTCTGCGAAATAGTGATCAACTCACTAAAGCGTAGATACAGGAGAGGCCAACTTACCCGGGAGGAGGTGGTTGAACGAATCCAGGGTCAACCATTGTCCATCCAACGCATTATAGTTCCGGATTATATGGAGGAGCAGCTAAATGTGTCGGCAACTGCAGCAGCAGCAGAATCCATAATGTCATCACGAGCAGCAACAGTGACGTCAACACAGGCTCGCGTAGCGGTGGCAACAGCTGAGCCAATTAGTGCCATGAGACCGACCCAAGAGCTGATACTGGACGAGGGACTGGAAAGCATCACAACCAGATTATTTCAGGAAATTGACGAAGATGCATCCATGGAACAACGCAGAACGCTGACGACTGGACACAGACAACACAGTCACAGATACATACCTATAAATGTATTACTACTGTGCTGGACAGTGGCCATGAACAGAGCCATAATGGTGAGGCTCACGGCTGTGCCACGCTGTAACGAAGGGATGTTCTCATCAAACAGGCGAAGAAGAGGAGGCAGAATGAGAGATGCTTCCTCTAAGGTTCAATGTGCCCCGAATGTGCTCAACATGCGGCTGCACACTGGAAGCCAAACCAAGTGCCGCCATCCTGAATTGGTTGATGTCCTCGTGTATGCAAGAAGATGCCCGATGAGTGGAGCGCTACGTCGACTGCATTACAACAGAAGCCAATCATGGCTGTTACACACTGGCAGGCGAAGTGGACGACCTCCTGATCTGTGAAGATGTCCCACGCCACAAAATGCTGTCATATAAGATAATGCCAAAACGATGTCTTATTGATTAATGAAAACTAATTTGAATGTTTGTGGATATATGTATGTACTTACGTGTGAATATGTTTATGTATGTATATATTTGTGTATATATATGTAGCTGCGTGTATATATGTGTATATATTTATGTCCACGTGCCTATAATTGCATAGTTTATAATTACGTAAGCAATGTAAATATTCACAAGTTATATTTTGTCATTCACGTTACCTCGCACTTATTAGTGATCACAATTGCCATAAAAAGCTAGGAATACACAATGTATCGCAACAAAATATCGATATAAGCAATAGTATCGTGCAAGTATCGATATGTAGTAATAAGCAATAGTATCGTGAAAGATACGAATGTATATATCGATACGATGTAAAATACCCATAGCAACATGTTGCTGCCACATAAATTCAAAAAAGTTGCTGTAAATAGTAATAAGTTGAATTTTAATAAAAATAAAAAAAAAAAAAAAAAAAGTTTTGCTATTCAAATTCTCGATAAGTTTGTAAAGTAATGCTGCACTGCTATGTTAATGATGCACTTACGATTAATTCAACTGTTAAATAGTTACAAGTTTCGATTACTTTCGACCTTTACATAAATTTTGTTAACATAAGGCGCCATGTAAATTCAAATAAGATGCTAATGTACAGTATTATATGAATAAATTGCCATCCCTATTTTCTTCTCTTCCCCTCCTCTTATAGCTGCTGGACAGCTAATACGAATGAGGGGAATGAGGAAGGGATCATTATTGTGTGCTCTCTATAGACATACAAACAGAAAAAACAAGTACACAAGTATTGTCATATCTCTTAAGCTAGCAAGTTGAACATTTTTTATATATAAACATATTATTTGTTTGTTATTTAAATTCTTTTCATAAACATGTGTATTCACATCATTTATTTCTTGCATATTTCACAATTCACCGTTGTTCAAAATAATTGCTTTAAATGTACACAAATTTATTCAATTCTTATTAATAGTCTGTAAGATTTATATTTACACCGGCATTTACATGTTTATATGCCTGTGTTTATATATGCATTATTAATTCACTTTTTCACATACGAGAAAATGACTGGACTGCGTCCTGACTTTTCTTTATCACTAAACAAATTAATTGTTAATATTTGCTATTTACTTACATTTGTATTTATATTTCATTTATATTTAAGCTAGAAATTAAGCTAATCAACTTTGTTATCTATTTTGTTTTGCTATTCAAATTCTCGATAAGTTTGTAAAGTAATGCTGCACTGCTATGTTAATGATGCACTTACGATTAATTCAACTGTTAAATAGTTACAAGTTTCGATTACTTTTGACCTTTACATAAATTTTGTTAACATAAGGCGCCATGTAAATTCAAATAAGATGCTAATGTACAGTATTATATGAATAAATTGCCATCCCTATTTTCTTCTCTTCCCCTCCTCTTATAGCTGCTGGACAGCTAATACGAATGAGGGGAATGAGGAAGGGATCATTATTGTGTGCTCTCTATAGACATACAAACAGAAAAAGGTATGATGCGCGGGCACCCACGCACAAATTGTCTGTGCCGTTTCCAGATATTCTGGTGGCGGCGTTCTGGTAAATATTTATTTTTTGCGGGAGCACTAGAAAAACGCGACTGCACACGGAACGAACTGAGTATCTAGTTCCTTTCGGGCTGAATTTGAACTTCTTGACAAAAAGGCAACCCCAGCCACAACAACATCCACAACAATATCCACAACAACAGCCACAACAATAGCCACAGACACAGCCACAACAACATCCACAACAATATCCACAACAACAGCCACAACAACAACAGATACAACAACAGATACAACAACAGACACAACAACAGACAAACAGGGACAAAATTCCACACATTTGTCTACCAAAAGTCAATGATATACTGCCACTGCTGGATACACTTAACAATCATCCAGCAGTCGGCAAATACACTACAAACATAGCCGCACGCAATAATGCTGGATTGAATATCCACTGCGAAGATATGGCCACACATAGAGCCATTGTGGGTATATTGACCGCTGATAATGTACAGCATTATACCCACCAGTCGCGTCAAAATAAAGGATATCGAGTGGTGCTTAAACAGCTGCATCATTCGATACCCTGTGACTGGCTGAGGGCAAAACTTACCGAATTGGGCTTCGTGACACGCTTCATACGTGTCATGAAGCATCGATTCACTGGCATGCCATTGAATATATTTGAGGTGGAGCTACAGCCAATGGCTGATGGTAGCCATCTCAAAATACACAAACTCGATACAATTAGCGGTCACTGCGTGCGAGTAGAGCGGCAGGCCAAGCCCATTGATCCGGCACAATGCCATCGATGCCAGGCTTTTGGCCATACTAAGAACTATTGCCGCCGCCCATATGTTTGCATGAAGTGCTCAGGCAGCCATGCAACTGCAGCGTGCATCAAAGCTAGAGATGCACCTCCAAAGTGCATCAATTGTGGAGGTGCACATGTTAGTTGCTACAAGGGCTGCCTCAAGTACAAAGAGGCCAGAAATAAATTATTGGCTGTCCAATATATACCTGTGACAAAGAGACTGCAACAACAACAACAGCAGAGTCAGCATCAGCATCAGCATCAGCACCAGCACCAGCACCAGCAACAAAGGCATTTGAGCCATGCAAATTATAAACGACAAGAGACAACGCATAAACGACAATTGACTAATCACAAACGACAAGAGACAACGCATAAACGACAACAACAACAACAACAACATGACAAAGAGACGCCACTAAATACAGGCACTAAACGCAAGCTAACATATAGCAGCGCAGCGCGTCGAACACATAAAAATCAAGCACCACAACAACAACAACTGCAACGACAACAGCATCAGCAGTCATCTAATACACGGACAAAAACGCCAAGATCCAACAACAACAAGAGGCAGCCGCAACAAAAACAACAGCAACATAGACAATCATCACTAACTAAAACTGCAGCTGCTGCAGCTGCAACTAAAGCATGCACTGAACGCAACCCAGCACAAGGCTGCAACAACGCCTCCAAGAGGAGCAAACCAGGACAAGCTGGCTAGAGAGCATGCTGAAAAATCAAATGGCCATCTTTAAAAAAATGGAAGAAAAAATTGAAAAAATTATGACAATAGTGATAACTTTATTGACTGCTAATAACACAAATACAAATGCAAATACAAATACAACACATTTAGAAATTATAAATAATGAAGAACAACTACAACAGCAGCAGCGAGTCCAACAGCAACGGCTACCAAGACCAAGGGTTGACATCAGGGAGCTGATAGAACTCAGCCGTGAGTACGAGGCCGCCGAGGACATGTCTGCCTCCAGCTGGCGCACCACCTCAACAACATCCAGCACATCCGCGCCAACTAGCATGGCGTTGTATTAAGCCGCACTCATGAAAAAAAAAAAAAAATCAATAAAAAATACAATTAATAAATGCAAATAAACACAAGTCAATAATATAAAAAATAAAAAAATTCACTTATCTGCATCTTTGACGAGCTCCAACAACAAGATGATCAGTGATGCTCCCACCTGTCACCAGTGATGCCAACTATGTACCTGAAAAAGAAAAATAACTAAATTATCAAATGAACGATTAATGAAAAAAATATATATATGTATATAATTAAATATATATAAATAAATATATATATATAAATAAATATATATATATATATATATATATAAATATATATATAAATACAAAATATATGACAAAGCTCACTACACAACTAAATGGCACAAATTCACAAATACACACACACCTGTAACATGGCGAGGAATCTAAACGGGATGTCCACTGATGCCGTGCCCCGTGTCCTGTGATGCTACTACACGTACCTGAAAGTAAAAGAATAAATAAAATTAATAAATAAATAATAAAAAACAACTTAAAGACTAAAATTCACAAATATACACCTATCTGCGCAAGGCTCCATGGATTGACTGCTCCTGTATCCTGTGATGCCACTAAACGTACCTGAAACTAAATAAAAATAATAAATAAATTATATAAAACAGTAAAACGACAACATTCAATTAAAACTCACAAATCACACTTGCCTGCAACATGGCGTAAAAATCCATAAAACGACTACATATGCCTTCATATGCCATATGAAGTCACTAAACGTACCTGAAACAAAACAAAAAATTAATAAATAAATTATATAAAACAATAAAACGACAAAATTCACTAAACTCACACTTACCTGCATGCACGAAGAAAAGCTCTAAAGATGACGACGGATGCCTGCGCCACTTCCAGTTAAATATTTTTAAATAAATAAAACACTATAAATATACTTAAACAAAACTCAATTCAAATCCACAAATGTACATACCTGCAACAGTTGCCTATGCTGCCACATCCGGACTTCAGGGATGCCACACCAACGTACCTGCAACGAAAAGAATAAATAAAATTAATGAATAAACAGTAAACACATGCAAATAACTAAATACACTAATACGACAAAAATCAACTTTACACGACATTGCAACATGTGGCAACGAACAACAAGTAATGCTAAAACACATATGCCGCCCCATCTTCACCACCTTGAGGCGACGTTGGACCTGCTAGAAATCCAATTGGAATGTATTTTCTAGCAAATGCAACCTCTTCTAAATTGGGTGCTATTGGCATATGGCAAGACACTAACACACACACACACACACACACACACACACACACTAATGGCAATTACACAGAGCAAGCCCAGCTGACTGGCTTGCAATGTAAACACAGAGCACAAATTCAACTTTTTCCACATTATTATTCTGTTTTTGGATTATAAAATCAAATATTAATGCACTTTTTTCACTTGAAAAAGAAAAAAAAAAAAAAAAAATTCTGCTCTTGTCGCTTCACAGGCATTGCGAGTGCCAACACTGTTTACCAATTTGAATAGCCGGACTGGCTATTCAAATTAATGATGTAAAAAGCGCCAACTAATCCACTTACCTGACGACGACAAGAATCACTCCGACGATGGTATCCAGCTGGAAAAGAAGAAGATGATGTTTATTAGTAACTATAATCACTAATAGGCACACACACACACACACACTTCAGCAAATACTTACCCAAAAAGATGACGACGAATCGCAGCCAGATGACCAGATGACCCAGTACCTGAAAAGAAAGAAATAAAAATAATATAGTTAATAAATATTTATGTTAATAATCAATTGTCTAGTTCTAAGAAAAATATGTATTGTTTCTTGTACTTGGCTCAATTTAATGTTATGTAGTGTAGGTCAGTTTTTGAATGTAAGATCAGCTGGCAAGTGTATGGAAAATATCGATATGAAGACTTTTTCAAATATGTTAGACAATATGTTACGTTAACGACATCAAAGTGCTGTTAACAGCAGCTATTTAAATTTAAGAAAAGTTGTTACATCTAGCAATAATTTAAATTTTAAAGAGAAAATATCTGTTACGAGGGGGGCACGACTAGGCGAATGCTTTTGGACTGACTACGAACGAAGACGGACGTGTTTTTGCGTGGCGCATTTCAAGCGCATGAGAGTGAAAGGCTAGTTATTTTAAAATGGCCGAAATACAAGTTAATAATTGAATAATTCGCCGCCGCCGCAAATAATAAAAAGTGTTGTAATTAATAAACAATTAATAATAATAAGAAATTACAACACGAAATTATAAGGAAAGAAAAGACAATAAACAGATAAATTTAATTTAAAAAAAAAAAAAGAGAAAAAAAAAATAATAATAAAATAAAAGTAAAAAAAAAAAAAACTTTTGTGTCATTAATAAATAGAGAACAAAGTGAGACAATATTATTATAAACAATTTTAATAAACAATTCAAACAACAACAACAACAAGTGACTACAAGCAACATGAACTCTTCAGATGACTCCGAGGAGACCAGGGAGCTGTTCCGCAAGTGGTGCGACCCCGCGGCATGCCGAAAAGACGCCATGGCGGACGAGACGCTGGCAGCCGCCATAAAAATTGCAGAAAATACAGAAAATGACACAATAATTCCTGACAAAATTGTGCGAGGTGAGTCCACACACACACATACCACCTCAAACAACGCCATAAATGCTGAAAGAGAGCAAGAAAAACGCGCCAAACATTTCACTCTCTCTGATATCACCCATACCTAAACATGTTTGCTCACACATGTGCAATGTCAGGGAGAGCGAGTCACCAGCGCAAGCGCACACTCACACGCACCTACACAAAGCCAAAGCTAACGAGATGCACACAAGCACTCTCTCTGAGGAAATGGCCAATACACACGCACATACATCCATGCTCTCTCATACACACACACACACGCTCACACACATGAACGCTAATGAGAACGAAAACGCAAACACAATGACAAACACAAAAACAAACATGACAAGCGACAATGCTGACGCTAATCAAAGCAGCCAAAACAATATCAAAGTGGCGCCTATTTTAGGCGTCTCTACATTGACACACATAAACAAAGCAACAAGTGCTGACACATACAATACTGACAGACAACTACAACAACAGCTGACTGAAGAAAATGGTGCCATGGTACAAAGGTGGCTATCCTATGTGCCACTTTTGCTACCACAAGAGCTGCCACATGCAACAACAACAACAACAGCAAATTTTCGTTCGCCTTTTAAAAGGCGCTGCATCGAAATGCAGATTGACGACGGAGATGACAATGACGTACTGCCTATTGCTACGCCAAAATTTAAAAGCGCCTTTGCCACCAAGCTACACTGCGAAGTGCGCCAAAAACAGCTGCTCGAAAAACAACAGCAGCAGCAACAGCAGCAACAACAACAACAGCCTAAAGCGAAACGAAGCACAGGGCACTTAAACATGTTGCAGCCTTTTGGGCTGAATTTGAACTTCTTGACAAAAAGGCAACCCCAGCCACAACAACAGCCACAACAACAGACACAACAACAGACACAACAACAACAGCCACAACAACAGCCACAACAACAGATACAACAACAGACACAACAACAGACACAACAACAGACAAACAGGGACAAAATTCCACACATTTGTCTACCAAAAGTCAATGATATACTGCCACTGCTGGATACACTTAACAATCATCCAGCAGTCGGCAAATACACTACAAACATAGCCGCACGCAATAATGCTGGATTGAATATCCACTGCGAAGATATGGCCACACATAGAGCCATTGTGGGTATATTGACCGCTGATAATGTACAGCATTATACCCACCAGTCGCGTCAAAATAAAGGATATCGAGTGGTGCTTAAACAGCTGCATCATTCGATACCCTGTGACTGGCTGAGGGCAAAACTTGCCGAATTGGGCTTCGTGACACGCTTCATACGTGTCATGAAGCATCGATTCACTGGCATGCCATTGAATATATTTGAGGTGGAGCTACAGCCAATGGCTGATGGTAGCCATCTCAAAATACACAAACTCGATACAATTAGCGGTCACTGCGTGCGAGTAGAGCGGCAGGCCAAGCCCATTGATCCGGCACAATGCCATCGATGCCAGGTTTTTGGCCATACTAAGAACTATTGCCGCCGCCCATATGTTTGCATGAAGTGCTCAGGCAGCCATGCAACTGCAGCGTGCATCAAAGCTAGAGATGCACCTCCAAAGTGCATAAATTGTGGAGGTGCACATGTCAGTTGCTATAAGGGCTGTCTGAAGTATAAAGAGGCAAGAAGTAAACTGCTGGCTGTACAATATATTCCACAAGCAAAGAGGCTGCAGCACCTGCAACACCTGCAACAGCAACAGCAGCGTCAGCACCAGCATCAGCAACAACAACGGCATTTTAGCCAAACAAACCACAAACGACAAGAGACAACGCATAAACGACAATTGACTAATCACAAACGACAAGAGACAACGCATAAACGATAACAACAACAACAACAACAACAACATGACAAAAAGACGCCACTAAATCCAGACACTAAACGCAAACTAACATATAGTAGCGCAGTGCCTGGATCGCATAAAAGGAAACAACAGCAACAACAGCAACAACAGCAACAACAGCAGCAACAACAACAACAACAGAGACAACGGCAGCGGCCAACAAAATCAACACCACATCAAAACAGACAAGCAACATCAACAGGACGAAATCCACCAGAGAGGCATCTGGCCAGCAACAGCAGCTCCAAGATGGGCAAACAAAGTCAGGTAGCCTCGAGGCGCTGCTGGAAAGGAACACTAAAATGCTAGAAAGGATGGAGAAAATGATGGAACACATGATGATGCTTTTAAATAATTTATTCAAATCGGGACTTAAAAAAAAAACAACATAGATAACATGGATGAACTACAAACTATGGATGAGCAGCAACGACAGCAACAGCAGCAGCAGCAGCAGCAGCGAGACAGTCAACAGCTGCAACCAGGTCCAACGGCTGACATCAGTGCGATGATGGAGCTCAGCTGCGACTACGAAGCTAGGGCAACTAACGACAAATACTCCACGAGCTGGCTCACCAGCTCATCCATATCAGATTATGCCACTAGCGTGGCACTATACTAGTAGTACCTGAAATAAAAGAAATAAAAGTAAAAATATAAATAAATTAAACAATAAAATAATAAATCCACTAATAAATACTTAACTGCTTGTAAAAATGTCCATCGATGCCAACTCCAGCTGCCAGCGACGCCACTCCAAGTACCTGAAATATAAAAATATAAATAAATTAATAATTAAAACAATAAAACGACGAAATTCACTAATACGCATCTTCAACAATAGCTCCAGTGATGCCTAACGAATCTGAAATGCAACAAATATATAAAATTAATAAATTAAATGAAACAATAAAACAACGAAAATTCATTAAAACTCACAATATAAACTTCACTGCAACTCGGAGTAAATATACACAAAACGACGGCAGGCGCCCATTCCAGCAACCAGACGAAGCCACTGAACGAACCTAAAACATTAATAAATTAATAAAAAAAAAAATAAAGTAATGTAAGCAATAAAACGACAAAAGTCACTAAAACTTAGACTTACCTGCAGATACGAGAAAAAAAAAAAAAAAAAAGCTCAACACGACGACGATGGATGCCTGCACCACTTCCTGAGACGCCAGTAGATATATGTACCTGTAATTATAAGTATTAATAAGAATAGTTAATGTTAAATGTTTAGGGTATATGTCAATAATTGTGTAATGTTTTTAATTTCTAGCTTATTACCTTTCACAATGTAAAGTAATGTAGTGAAGGTCAGTTCCAAGCTTGATCAATGTTTGATCGCACTATCGTATCGAATAAATATCGATATCTTTGAAACTGACCTACACTTTAACAGACACGATATCAAAGTGCTGTTAACAGCAGCAAATTCAATTTAAGACAAGTTGCAAACTTTAGCAATAATTTAAATTTGAAAAATATAACTGCTACGAGAGGCATGACTGGGCGAATGCTTGGCCGACCACGGTTGACGACGGACGTGTTTTTTTTTGCTGTGGCGCTCTTCAAGCGCACGAGAAAAGACTACTTGTACAAAATGGCCGAATTGTCATTGTAATTAATAATTGGAAAAAAAAAAAATTGTTGTTTGCCCGCTTCGCCCAGCCGTGTCCCGCCGTGCAGTGCGTGACTAAGATGTACTCTTGCGTGATTTATTCTTGCAAATAATAAATAAATGACTATGTGAGCCAATAATAATGTAAAAGAAACTGTAACAAGAAACAAGAGAAGAATATATATATGTATGTATTTAAAAAAAAAAAAAAAAAAAAAAATGTATATATAAAGAGAGGGAAAAAAAACACACGCACACATTGAAAAAAAAAAGTAAAAAGTTAATAAAAGAAAAAAGTTAATAAAAAAGTTAATAATATTAAATTAAAAAAAAATTTTTTTTGTTATTAATTAATATAAAACATAGAATGACAATATACATATAAACAATTATTAACAACAATTTGACCAACAACAACAACTACTTTAACAACTACAACAACAAACAAACAAATACAACAAGATGAACTCCTCAGATGACTCCGAGGAGACTAGGGAGCTGTTCCGCAGATGGTGTGACCCCGCGGGACATATACATGACGACATGGTGGACGCGACGCTGGCAGCCGCCATGGAAAATGCAGATAATGCTAAATTAAATGCAAAAAGAATTGTGCGAGGTGAGCTAACACACACACACGACGCCAAAATGGCTGCAGAAGCCAAAGAAAGCGCGGCTAACATTTCGCTCTCCCTGATCTCACCCATACCAAAACATGTTTGCTCAAACATGTGTGGAGACAGGGAGAGTGAGAGTGAGCCTACAACGCAAGCGCTCCGCCATGAAACACAAACAAAAACAAACGAGCTCTCTCACTCTCTGCTCTCTCACACACACACACAAACGCTCACAAACATAAATGCGAATGCGAATGCGAATGAGAATGTAAACGCAAACACAAACACAAACACACACACTAACATGACAAACGCGACAAACATGACAAGCGACAATTCTGATGCAATTGAACGCAGCCAAAACAACAACAAAGTGGCGCCTAATTTAGGCGTGCCTATAATGACACACACAAACAAAGCAACAAGTGCTGACACATATATCTCAGACAGGCTACAACATGAACAAATCTCAAACGAAAATGCTGCCATGGTGCAAAGGTGGCTATCATATGTGCCACCTTTGCTACCACAAGAGCTGCCACATGCAACAACAACAACAACAACAACAACAACAGCAACTACTACAACAGTAACAATAGGAAATTTCCGATCGCCTTTTAAAAGGCGCTGCATCGAAATGCAGACTGACGACGGAGACGACGATGACGTACTCCCTATTGATACGCCAAAATTTAAAAGCGCCTTTGCCACCAAGCTACACTGCGAAGTGCGCCAAAAACAGCTGCTCGAAAAACAACAGCAGCAGCAACAGCATTGTGGGTATATTGACCGCTGATAATGTACAGCATTATACCCACCAGTCGCGTCAAAATAAAGGATATCGAGTGGTGCTTAAACAGCTGCATCATTCGATACCCTGTGACTGGCTGAGGGCAAAACTTGCCGAATTGGGCTTCGTGACACGCTTCATACGTGTCATGAAGCATCGATTCACTGGCATGCCATTGAATATATTTGAGGTGGAGCTACAGCCAATGGCTGATGGTAGCCATCTCAAAATACACAAACTCGATACAATTAGCGGTCACTGCGTGCGAGTAGAGCGGCAGGCCAAGCCCATTGATCCGGCACAATGCCATCGATGCCAGGCTTTTGGCCATACTAAGAACTATTGCCGCCGCCCATATGTTTGCATGAAGTGCTCAGGCAGCCATGCAACTGCAGCGTGCATCAAAGCTAGAGATGCACCTCCAAAGTGCATCAATTGTGGAGGTGCACATGTCAGTTGCTATAAGGGCTGTCTGAAGTATAAAGAGGCAAGAAGTAAACTGCTGGCTGTACAATATATTCCACAAGCAAAGAGGCTGCAGCACCTGCAACACCTGCAACAGCAACAGCAGCGTCAGCACCAGCATCAGCAACAACAACGGCATTTTAGCCAAACAAACCACAAACGACAAGAGACAACGCATAAACGACAATTGACTAATCACAAACGACAAGAGACAACGCATAAACGATAACAACAACAACAACAACAACAACATGACAAAAAGACGCCACTAAATCCAGACACTAAACGCAAACTAACATATAGTAGCGCAGTGCCTGGATCGCATAAAAGGAAACAACAGCAACAACAGCAACAACAGCAACAACAGCAGCAACAACAACAACAACAACAACAACAGAGACAACGGCAGCGGCCAACAAAATCAACACCACATCAAAACAGACAAGCAACATCAAGAGGACGAAATCCAGCAGAGAGGCATCTGGCCAGGCTGCAACAGCAGCTCCAAGATGAGCAAACAAAGTCAGGTAGCCTCGAGGCGCTGCTGGAAAGGAACACTAAAATGCTAGAAAGGATGGAGAAAATGATGGAACACATGATGATGCTTTTAAATAATTTATTCAAATCGGGACTTAAAAAAAAAACAACATAGATAACATGGATGAACTACGAACTATGGATGAGCAGCAACGACAGCAACAGCAGCAGCAGCAGCGAGACAGTCAACAGCTGCAACCAGGTCCAACGGCTGACATCAGTGCGATGATGGAGCTCAGCTGCGACTACGAAGCTAGGGCAACTAACGACAAATACTCCACGAGCTGGCTCACCAGCTCATCCATATCAGATTATGCCACTAGCGTGGCACTATACTAGTAGTACCTGAAATAAACTAAATTAACTAAAAATGTCCATCGATGCCTGTTCAAGTTGGCAGCGACGCCACTCCAAGTACCTGAAATATAAAAATATAAATAAACTGATAAATAAAACAATAAAACAACGAAATTCACTAATACGTATCTTCAACAATAGTTCCAGCTGTTAGCGACGCCACTCCAAGTACCTGAAATATAAAAATATAAATACATTAATAATTAAAACAATAAAACGACGAAATTCACTAATACGCATCTTCAACAATAGCTCCAGTGATGCCTAACGAATCTAAAATGCAACAAATATATAAAATTAATAAATTAAATGAAACAATAAAACAACGAAAATTCATTAAAACTCACAATATAAACTTCACTGCAACTCGGAGTAAATATACACAAAACGACGACAGGCGCCCATTCCAGCAACCAGACGAAGCCACTGAACGAACCTAAAACAAAAATAAATTAATAAAAAAAATAAAGTAATGTAAACAATAAAACGACAAAAGTCACTAAAACTTACCTGCAGATACGAGGAAAACAAAAAAAAAGAAAAAAAGCTCAACACGACGACGATGGATGCCTGCGCCACTTCCTGAGACGCCAGTAGATATATGTACCTGTAATTATAAGTATTAATAAGAATAGTTAATGTTAAATGTTTAGGGTATATGTCAATAATTGTGTAATGTTTTTAATTTCTAGCTTATTACCTTTCACAATGTAAAGTAATGTAGTGAAGGTCAGTTCCAAGCTTGATCAATGTTTGATCGCACTATCATATCGAATAAATATCGATATCTTTGAAACTGACCTACACTTTAACAGACACGATATCAAAGTGCTTGTACAAAATGGCCGAATTGTCATTGTAATTAATAATTGGAAAAAAAAAATTGTTGTTTGCCCGCTTCGCCCAGCCGTGTCCCGCCGTGCAGTGCGTGACTAAGATGTACTCTTGCGTGATTTATTCTTGCAAATAATAAATAAATGACTATGTGAGCCAACAATAATAATGTAAAAAGAAAAAAAACTGTATGTATGTATGTATTTAAAAAAAAAAAAAAAAAAATGTATATATAAAGAGAGGGAAAAAAATCACACGCACACATTGAAAAAAAAAAAGTAAAAAGTTAATAAATAAAAAAGTTAATAAAAAAATTAATAATATTAAATGAAAAAAAAAATTTTTTTTTGTTATTAATTAATATAAAACATAGAGTGACAATATACATATAAACAATTATTAACAACAATTTGACCAACAACAACAACTACTTTAACAACTACAACAACAAACAAACAAATACAACAAGATGAACTCCTCAGATGACTCCGAGGAGACTAGGGAGCTGTTCCGCAGATGGTGTGACCCCGCGGGACATATACATGACGACATGGTGGACGCGACGCTGGCAGCCGCCATGGAAAATGCAGATAATGCTAAATTAAATGCAAAAAGAATTGTGCGAGGTGAGCTAACACACACACACGACGCCAAAATGGCTGCAGAAGCCAAAGAAAGCGCGGCTAACATTTCGCTCTCCCTGATCTCACCCATACCAAAACATGTTTGCTCAAACATGTGTGGAGACAGGGAGAGTGAGAGTGAGCCTACAACGCAAGCGCTCCGCCATGAAACACAAACAAAAACAAACGAGCTCTCTCACTCTCTCACTCTCTGCTCTCTCACACACACACACAAACGCTCACAAACATAAATGCGAATGCGAATGCGAATGAGAATGTAAACGCAAACGCAAACACAAACACACACACTAACATGACAAACGCGACAAACATGACAAGCGACAATGCTGATGCAATTGAACGCAGCCAAAACAACAACAAAGTGGCGCCTAATTTAGGCGTGCCTATAATGACACACACAAACAAAGCAACAAGTGCTGACACATATATCTCAGACAGGCTACAACATGAACAAATCTCAAACGAAAATGCTGCCATGGTGCAAAGGTGGCTATCATATGTGCCACCTTTGCTACCACAAGAGCTGCCACATGCAACAACAACAACAACAACAACAACAACAACAACAACAGCAACTACTACAACAGTAACAACAGCAAATTTCCGATCGCCTTTTAAAAGGCGCTGCATCGAAATGCAGATTGACGACGGAGATGACAATGACAAACTCCCTATTGATACGCCAAAATTTAAAATCGCCTTTGCCACCAAGCTACACTGCGAAGTGCGCCAAAAACAGCTGCTCGAAAAACAACAGCAGCAGCAACAGCAGCAACAACAACAACAACAACAACAGCCTAAAGCGAAACGAAGCACAGGGCACTTAAACATGTTGCAGCCTTTTGGGCTGAATTTGAACTTCTTGACAAAAAGGCAACCCCAGCCACAACAACATCCACAACAATATCCACAACAACAGCCACAACAACAGCCACAGACACAGCCACAACAACATCCACAACAATATCCACAACAACAGCCACAACAACAGCCACAGACACAGCCACAACAACAACAGCCACAACAACAACAGCCACAACAACAGACAAACAGGGACAAAATTCCACACATTTGTCTACCAAAAGTCAATGATATACTGCCACTGCTGGATACACTTAACAATCATCCAGCAGTCGGCAAATACACTACAAACATAGCCGCACGCAATAATGCTGGATTGAATATCCACTGCGAAGATATGGCCACACATAGAGCCATTGTGGGTATATTGACCGCTGATAATGTACAGCATTATACCCACCAGTCGCGTCAAAATAAAGGATATCGAGTGGTGCTTAAACAGCTGCATCATTCGATACCCTGTGACTGGCTGAGGGCAAAACTTACCGAATTGGGCTTCGTGACACGCTTCATACGTGTCATGAAGCATCGATTCACTGGCATGCCATTGAATATATTTGAGGTGGAGCTACAGCCAATGGCTGATGGTAGCCATCTCAAAATACACAAACTCGATACAATTAGCGGTCACTGCGTGCGAGTAGAGCGGCAGGCCAAGCCCATTGATCCGGCACAATGCCATCGATGCCAGGCTTTTGGCCATACTAAGAACTATTGCCGCCGCCCATATGTTTGCATGAAGTGCTCAGGCAGCCATGCAACTGCAGCGTGCATCAAAGCTAGAGATGCACCTCCAAAGTGCATCAATTGTGGAGGTGCACATGTCAGTTGCTATAAGGGCTGTCTGAAGTATAAAGAGGCAAGAAGTAAACTGCTGGCTGTACAATATATTCCACAAGCAAAGAGACTGCAGCACCTGCAACACCTGCAACAGCAACAGCAGCGTCAGCACCAGCATCAGCAACAACACCAGCAACAAAGGCATTTGAGCCATGCAAATTATAAACGACAAGAGACAACGCAAAAACGACAACAACAACAACAACAACATGACAAAGAGACGCCACTAAATACAGGCACTAAACGCAAGCTAACATATAGCAGCGCAGCGCGTCGAACACCACAACAACAACAACTGCAACGACAACAGCATCAGCAGTCATCTAATACACGGACAAAAACGCCAAGATCCAACAACAACAAGAGGCAGCCGCAACAAAAACAACAGCAACATAGACAATCATCACTAACTAAAACTGCAGCTGCTGCAAAGGCATCTGGAGAGGCTGCAACAACGCCTCCAAGAGGAGCAAACCAGGACAAGCTGCCTAGAGAGCATGCTGAAAAATCAAATGGCCATCTTTAAAAAAATGGAAGAAAAAAGTGAAAAAATTATGACAATAGTGATAACTTTATTGACTGCTAATAACACAAATACAAATGCAAATACAAATACAACACATTTAGAAATTATAAATAATGAAGAACAACAGCAGCAGCGAGCTCATCAGGAACCAAGACCAAGGATTCCTAGGAATCCTGAAGTCGACTTCAGGGAGCTGATGGAACTCAGCCGTGAGTACGAGGCCGCCGAGGACATGTCTGCCTCCAGCTGGCGCACCACCTCAACAACATCCAGCACATCCGCGCCAACTAGCATGGCGCTGTATTAAGCCGCACTCATGAAAAAAAAAAAATATATATATAAATAAATAAATAAATAAAAAATACAATTAATAAATGCAAATAAACACAAGTCAATAATATAAATAATAAAAAATTCACTTATCTGCATCTTTGACGAGCTCCAACAACAAGATGATCAGTGATGCTCCCACCTGTCACCAGTGATGCCAACTATGTACCTGAAAAAGAAAAATATCTAAATTATCAAATGAACGATTAATGAAATATATATATATATATATATATATATATATATAAAATATATATATATAAATAAATATATATATAAATACAAAATATATGACAAAGCTCACTACACAACTAAATGGCACAAATTCACAAATACACACACACCTGTAACATGGCGAGGAATCTAAACGGGATGTCCACTGATGCCGTGCCCCGTGTCCTGTGATGCTACTACACGTACCTGAAAGTAAAAGAATAAATAAAATTAATAAATAAATAATAAAAAACAACTTAAAGACTAAAATTCACATATATACACCTATCTGCGCAAGGCTCCATGGATTGACTGCTCCTGTATCCTGTGATGCCACTAAACGTACCTGAAACTAAATAAAATTAATAAATAAATTATATAAAACAATAAAACGACAACATTCAATTAAAACTCACAAATCACACTTGCCTGCAACATGGCGTAAAAATCCATAAAACGACTACATATGCCTGCTCCAGCATCCAGATGAAGTCACTAAACGTACCTGAAACAAAACAAAAAATTAATAAATAAATTATATAAAACAATAAAACGACAAAATTCACTAAACTCACACTTACCTGCATGCACGAAGAAAAGCTCTAAAGATGACGACGGATGCCTGCGCCACTTCCAGTTAAATATTTTTAAATAAATAAAACACTATAAATATACTTAAACAAAACTCAATTCAAATCCACAAATGTACATACCTGCAACAGTTGCCAATGCTGCCACATCCGGACTTCAGGGATGCCACACCAACGTACCTGCAACGAAAAGAATAAATAAAATTAATGAATAAACAGTAAACACATGCAAATAACTAAATACACAAATACTAATACGACAAAAATCAACTTTACACGACATTGCAACATGTGGCAACGAACAACAAGTAATGCTAAAACACATATGCCGCCCCATCTTCACCACCTTGAGGCGACGTTGGACCTGCTAGAAATCCAATTGGAATGTATTTTCTAGCAAATGCAACCTCTTCTAAATTGGGTGCTATTGGCATATGGCAAGACACTAACACACACACACACACACACACACTAATGGCAATTACACAGAGCAAGCCCAGCTGACTGGCTTGCAATGTAAACACAGAGCACAAATTCAACTTTTTCCACATTATTATTCTGTTTTTGGATTATAAAATCAAATATTAATGCACTTTTTTCACTTGAAAAAGAAAGAAAAAAAAAAGGGAAAAAGTTCTGCTCTTGTCGCTTCACAGGCATTGCGAGTGCCAACACTGTTTACCAATTTGAATAGCCGGACTGGCTATTCAAATTAATGATGTAAAAAGCGCCAACTAATCCACTTACCTGACGACGACAAGAATCACTCCGACGATGGTATCCAGCTGGAAAAGAAGAAGATGATGTTTATTAGTAACTATAATCACTAATAGGCACACACACACACACACACACACACACTTCAGCAAATACTTACCCAAAAAGATGACGACGAATCGCAGCCAGATGACCAGATGACCCAGTACCTGAAAAGAAAGAAATAAAAATAATATAGTTAATAAATATTTATGTTAATAATCAATTGTCTAGTTCTAAGAAAAATATGTATTGTTTCTTGTACTTGGCTCAATTTAATGTTATGTAGTGTAGGTCAGTTTTTGAATGTAAGATCAGCTGGCAAGTGTGTGGCCATGCTGATTACAGTCTTCATATCGATATGTATGGAAAATATCGATATGAAGACTTTTTGAAATATGTTAGACAATATGTTACGTTAACGACATCAAAGTGCTGTTAACAGCAGCTATTTAAATTTAAGAAAAGTTGTTACATCTAGCAATAATTTAAATTTTAAAGAGAAAATATCTGTTACGAGGGGGGCACGACTAGGCGAATGCTTTTGGACTGACTACGAACGAAGACGGACGTGTTTTTGCGTGGCGCTCTTCAAGCGCATGAGAGTGAAAGGCTAGTTATTTTAAAATGGCCGAAATACAAGTTAATAATTGAATAATTCGCCTAGCCGTGTGCCGCCGCCGCAAATAATAAAAAGTGTTGTAATTAATAAACAATTAATAATAATAAGAAATTACAACACGAAATTATAAGGAAAGAAAAGACAATAAACAGATAAATTTAATTAAAAAAAAAATAAAAAAAATAAAAAAATATTGTGTTATTAATAATAGAGAACATAGTGCGACAATTTTTTATAACAATTTTTTATAAACAATTATACAACAACAACAACAACAAGTGACTACAACATGAACTCTTCAGATGACTCCGAGGAGACCAGGGAGTTGTTTCGAAAATGGTGCGACCCCGCGGCATGCCGAAAAGACGCCATGGCGGACGAGACGCTGGCAGCCGCCATAAAAATTGCAGAAAATACAGAAAATGACACAATAATTCCTGACAAAATTGTGCGAGGTGAGTCCACACACACACATACCACCTCAAACAACGCCATAAATGCTGAAAGAGAGCAAGAAAACGCGCCAAACATTTCACTCTCTCTGATATCACCCATACCTAAACATGTTTGCTCACACATGTGCAATGTCAGGGAGAGCGAGTCACCAGCGCAAGCGCACACTCACACGCACCTACACAAAGCCAAAGCTAACGAGATGCACACAAGCACTCTCTCTGAGGAAATGGCCAATACACACGCACATACATCCATGCTCTCTCATACACACACACACACGCTCACACACATGAACGCTAATGAGAACGAAAACGCAAACACAATGACAAACACAAAAACAAACATGACAAGCGACAATGCGGACGCTACTCAACGCAGCCACAACAATAACAAAGTGGCGCCTATTTTAGGCGTCTCTACATTGACACACATAAACAAAGCAACAAGTGCCGCCACATACAATACTGACAGACAACTACAACAACAGCTGACTGAAGAAAATGGTGCCATGGTACAAAGGTGGCTATCCTATGTGCCACTTTTGCTACCACAAGAGCTGCCACATGCAACAACAACAACAACAGCAAATTTTCGTTCGCCTTTTAAAAGGCGCTGCATCGAAATGCAGATTGACGACGGAGATGACAATGACGTACTGCCTATTGCTACGCCAAAATTTAAAAGCGCCTTTGCCACCAAGCTACACTGCGAAGTGCGCCAAAAACAGCTGCTCGAAAAACAACAGCAGCAGCAACAGCAGCAACAACAACAACAGCCTAAAGCGAAACGAAGCACAGGGCACTTAAACATGTTGCAGCCTTTTGGGCTGAATTTGAACTTCTTGACAAAAAGGCAACCCCAGCCACAACAACAGCCACAACAACAGACACAACAACAGACACAACAACAGCCACAGACACAGCCACAACAACAACAGACACAACAACAGACACAACAACAGACAAACAGGGACAAAATTCCACACATTTGTCTACCAAAAGTCAATGATATACTGCCACTGCTGGATACACTTAACAATCATCCAGCAGTCGGCAAATACACTACAAACATAGCCGCACGCAATAATGCTGGATTGAATATCCACTGCGAAGATATGGCCACACATAGAGCCATTGTGGGTATATTGACCGCTGATAATGTACAGCATTATACCCACCAGTCGCGTCAAAATAAAGGATATCGAGTGGTGCTTAAACAGCTGCATCATTCGATACCCTGTGACTGGCTGAGGGCAAAACTTGCCGAATTGGGCTTCGTGACACGCTTCATACGTGTCATGAAGCATCGATTCACTGGCATGCCATTGAATATATTTGAGGTGGAGCTACAGCCAATGGCTGATGGTAGCCATCTCAAAATACACAAACTCGATACAATTAGCGGTCACTGCGTGCGAGTAGAGCGGCAGGCCAAGCCCATTGATCCGGCACAATGCCATCGATGCCAGGCTTTTGGCCATACTAAGAACTATTGCCGCCGCCCATATGTTTGCATGAAGTGCTCAGGCAGCCATGCAACTGCAGCGTGCATCAAAGCTAGAGATGCACCTCCAAAGTGCATCAATTGTGGAGGTGCACATGTCAGTTGCTATAAGGGCTGTCTGAAGTATAAAGAGGCAAGAAGTAAACTGCTGGCTGTACAATATATTCCACAAGCAAAGAGGACTGCAGCACCTGCAACACCTGCAACAGCAACAGCAGCGTCAGCACCAGCATCAACAACGGCATTTTAGCCAAACAAACCACAAACGACAAGAGACAACGCATAAACGACAATTGACTAATCACAAACGACAAGAGACAACGCATAAACGACAACATGACAAAAAGACGCCACTAAATCCTGGCACTAAACGCAAACTAACATATAGTAGCGCAGTGCCTGGATCGCATAAAAGGAAACAACAGCAACAACAGCAACAACAGCCGCAACAACAACAACAACAACAACAGAGACAACGGCAGCGGCCAACAAAATCAACACCACATCAAAACAGACAAGCAACATCAAGAGGACGAAATCCAGCAGAGAGGCATCTGGCCAGGCTGCAACAGCAGCTCCAAGATGAGCAAACAAAGTCAGGTAGCCTCGAGGCGCTGCTGGAAAGGAACACTAAAATGCTAGAAAGGATGGAGAAAATGATGGAACACATGATGATGCTTTTAAATAATTTATTCAAATCGGGACTTAAAAAAAACAACATAGATAACATGGATGAACTACAAACTATGGATGAGCAGCAACGACAGCAACAGCAGCAGCAGCAGCGAGACAGTCAACAGCTGCAACCAGGTCCAACGGCTGACATCAGTGCGATGATGGAGCTCAGCTGCGACTACGAAGCTAGGGCAACTAACGACAAATACTCCACGAGCTGGCTCACCAGCTCATCCATATCAGATTATGCCACTAGCGTGGCACTATACTAGTAGTACCTGAAATAAACTAAATTAACTAAAAATGTCCATCGATGCCTGTTCAAGTTGGCAGCGACGCCACTCCAAGTACCTGAAATATAAAAATATAAATAAACTGATAAATAAAACAATAAAACAACGAAATTCACTAATACGTATCTTCAACAATAGTTCCAGCTGTTAGCGACGCCACTCCAAGTACCTGAAATATAAAAATATAAATACATTAATAATTAAAACAATAAAACGACGAAATTCACTAATACGCATCTTCAACAATAGCTCCAGTGATGCCTAACGAATCTAAAATGCAACAAATATATAAAATTAATAAATTAAATGAAACAATAAAACAACGAAAATTCATTAAAACTCACAATATAAACTTCACTGCAACTCGGAGTAAATATACACAAAACGACGACAGGCGCCCATTCCAGCAACCAGACGAAGCCACTGAACGAACCTAAAACAAAAATAAATTAATAAAAAAAATAAAGTAATGTAAACAATAAAACGACAAAAGTCACTAAAACTTACCTGCAGATACGAGGAAAACAAAAAAAAAGAAAAAAAGCTCAACACGACGACGATGGATGCCTGCGCCACTTCCTGAGACGCCAGTAGATATATGTACCTGTAATTATAAGTATTAATAAGAATAGTTAATGTTAAATGTTTAGGGTATATGTCAATAATTGTGTAATGTTTTTAATTTCTAGCTTATTACCTTTCACAATGTAAAGTAATGTAGTGAAGGTCAGTTCCAAGCTTGATCAATGTTTGATCGCACTATCATATCGAATAAATATCGATATCTTTGAAACTGACCTACACTTTAACAGACACGATATCAAAGTGCTTGTACAAAATGGCCGAATTGTCATTGTAATTAATAATTGGAAAAAAAAAAATTGTTGTTTGCCCGCTTCGCCCAGCCGTGTCCCGCCGTGCAGTGCGTGACTAAGATGTACTCTTGCGTGATTTATTCTTGCAAATAATAAATAAATGACTATGTGAGCCAACAATAATAATGTAAAAAGAAAAAAAACTGTATGTATGTATGTATTTAAAAAAAAAAAAAAAAAAATGTATTTATAAAGAGAGGGAAAAAAATCACACGCACACATTGAAAAAAAAAAAAAGTAAAAAGTTAATAAATAAAAAAGTTAATAAAAAAATTAATAATATTAAATGAAAAAAAAAATTTTTTTTTGTTATTAATTAATATAAAACATAGAGTGACAATATACATATAAACAATTATTAACAACAATTTGACCAACAACAACAACTACTTTAACAACTACAACAACAAACAAACAAATACAACAAGATGAACTCCTCAGATGACTCCGAGGAGACTAGGGAGCTGTTCCGCAGATGGTGTGACCCCGCGGGACATATACATGACGACATGGTGGACGCGACGCTGGCAGCCGCCATGGAAAATGCAGATAATGCTAAATTAAATGCAAAAAGAATTGTGCGAGGTGAGCTAACACACACACACGACGCCAAAATGGCTGCAGAAGCCAAAGAAAGCGCGGCTAACATTTCGCTCTCCCTGATCTCACATGTGTGGAGACAGGGAGAGTGAGAGTGAGCCTACAACGCAAGCGCTCCTCCATGAAACACAAACAAAAACAAACGAGCTCTCTCACTCTCTGCTCTCTCACACACACACACAAACGCTCACAAACATAACTGCGAATGCGAATGAGAATGTAAACGCAAACACAAACACAAACACACACACTAACATGACAAACGCGACAAACATGACAAGCGACAATGCTGATGCAATTGAACGCAGCCAAAACAACAACAAAGTGGCGCCTAATTTAGGCGTGCCTATGACACACACAAACAAAGCAACAAGTGCTGACACATATATCTCAGACAGGCGACAACATGAACAAATCTCAAACGAAAATGCTGCCATGGTGCAAAGGTGGCTATCATATGTGCCACCTTTGCTACCACAAGAGCTGCCACATGCAACAACAACAACAACAACAACAACAACAACAACAACAACAACAACAACAACAACAACAACAACAGCAACTACTACAACAGTAACAATAGGAAATTTCCGATCGCCTTTTAAAAGGCGCTGCATCGAAATGCAGACTGACGACGGAGACGACGATGACGTACTCCCTATTGATACGCCAAAATTTAAAAGCGCCTTTGCCACCAAGCTACACTGCGAAGTGCGCCAAAAACAGCTGCTCGAAAAACAACAGCAGCAGCAACAGCAGCAACAACAACAACAACAACAACAGCCTAAAGCGAAACGAAGCACAGGGCACTTAAACATGTTGCAGCCTTTTGGGCTTTTTTTTTTTTTTTTTTTTTTTTATTATTTCATTTTATTGCAGCTTTTGTCCTTGACTCTATAGCGCATGCTTAAATTTACCTTAACTAAGGTTCTATTATATTCTACTTAATTTATATCACGATTATCTAGGGGATGGCATCTTTTTATACCCTGAGCCCATTGAAAATGGGAAATCAGGGTATAATGGTTTTGTTAAATGTATGTAACAGGCAGAAGGAGGCCATAAAGTATATATATTCTTGATCAGCATAAAAAAATAAGTTGATCTAGCCCTGTCCGTCTGTCCGTCCGTCCTTGTATATTTGCAAAGTTATCGATAAACGAACTTATCGGGAACCTGTTATAAAATTCTAGCTAATTCATCTTTAGAGTTAGAGTCTCCAAGTCTGTTGCATATATATAGATACTAATTTATTACAATTTCGGTTTTTGTCAGATTTTGGATTCCGGTCCCCACTTCGCCCCACCACCCCAAATGTGAAAAAAATGCATTTCAAATACTAAAGACATGCAGTTTGGTTTAGCATATAGATATGAATATCATAATCATAATCTGAAGAAATCAATACGATTGTCCATCTAGAAACAGAATTATTAATCATCAAAGTTTTCTCATCAAAACCCATGCGACGCAGCAACAAAGGCAGCGAGACAGCATGACGCTTGCAATGCTTACACACATGCATACACACATACATGCTTATAAGCGTCTATGCGTGCAGAAACGAATCGAATAATTCTTGGAATATTATTCGTTCGAAGAAGGGCTCAGGGGATTTCGTAGTCGAGCAGTCTCGACTACAGCTTTCTTACTTGTTAGTCTTCTGGTTGTTGTGTTGACGTGTAGGTTTGCCGCTAGTTGGTTTGGGTGGACGGATATTCTATCCGCGTACCTAGAGCTGTGTCGGCCAATGAGCTCTGCTATAGTCGGCATCTTGAGATCTGCATGGAGCGTTTCGTTCCTCACGAACCATTCGGCTCCGGTCCATTTTCTGAGTGCTTTGTTTTGTAAAATTTGTATTCTTTTAATGTGCGTTTGCGCAGCAGATCCCCATAAAGGTATAGCGTATGTGAATACTGGTGCCACAATCGCGTTATAAATTTTCTTTTTGCTGTAGAGCGATAGTTTACTGTCGCTCCTTAGCATCCAGTTTAGTTTTTTCAGTTTCTTCACCGTCTGGCTTATGTGAGCACCGTACGTTAGTCTCTTATCCAGTATGACTCCGAGATATTTTACTTTATTTGCCCTCGGTATTGTATCTCCAAGCAATACGTCTGGACAGTCGCCTTTTCTTAGTGTGAAGGTGACATGCATTGATTTTTGTGTGTTCACAGCGATGCTCCAGCGTTTGTGCCATCTATTCAGTTCGTTCAGATATGTTTGCATCTTGACTGAGGCAACTTGTGGCGACTTATTCCGACTGAGAATGGCGGTATCATCAGCATACGTGGCGATTAGCATACCATTATTGGGTAGAGGCATTGGCATATCAGCGGTGAATAGAGTGTACAGTATAGGGCCAAGAACACTGCCTTGGGGTACACCTGCTCTGACGGGCCGAGTCGACGAAGTTGCTTGTCCTTTTATTACGTGATAGGTTCGATCTGCTAGGTATGAAGCCAACATCTTAAAGGAGGAGCTGGGTAGAGCGTCTTTTATCTTCTTTAACAGGCCCAGATGCCAAACCCGGTCAAATGCCTGCTTGATATCTATAAATACTGCAGAACAGTATTCCTTTTCTTCAAACGCGCCCAATATGTGTTGAACCACTCGGTGTACTTGCTCTGGCGTGCCATGCTGTCTCCTAAAGCCAAATTGGTGATCTGGTATAGTCCTTCTCTCACTCAGCTCTTTCAGTACTCTACGCATGAATATTCTTTCGAATATTTTGGAGAGCACCGGTAGTAAGCTGATTGGTCTATAGGAAGTAATTTCCGTTTCAGGTTTGCCAGGTTTCGGAATCATGACTATTTCAGCACATTTCCAGCAAGTTGGATAGTGTTGAGTGCGAAGTATGGCGTTGCACAGCACTACGAAGTAGTCAATTGTTGAGTTTGGCAGAGCCCTAATTACTTTGCCATCTATACGGTCGTGTCCTGGCGCTTTTTTAATGTTTACCTTATTCATAAGGTTGATGACTTCTGCCTTTGTGCATGGCTCGATTGCTAGAGATTCTCCTAAAGGAGAGCTCACTATTGCTCGCATGTCTTCTAGTTCTGCTGGTGCAGTTGTTACCACTGTCGTGAATTGCTCCTCTAGGTGGTCAGCAAATGCCTCAGCTTGAGCTTCGTCTCCCATTAGCCACACACTCCATTGGCATTGCGAATAGGATGACGACGTAGTGGCTGTCTTTTTATGTTGCGTGTATATCGCCAAAGCTGGAATTCTGCGCCGGCTGCATCCGCACGTTCTAGCGCCTCACTAATTTGCCTATTTTGCAACTGAGCCAGGACTTCTTTGAGCTGTCTGGTGGCTTCGTTATACCTTCTCTTATTGTTTTCTGTCCGTGATCGGATCCATCGGCTCCTTGTCCATCTTTTATACTCAAGAAGACTTTGAGCATGCGGGGAGAGGGCTGTATTATAAGGAGAAGGACTTTGTGTTGCTCGAGAGGGTGGTGCGGCTAAGCACGCTGCTTCTTTTATCGCGTCTTGCAGTTTAGTTGCTGCGTATTCCACATCTTCAGCAGTGCGTAGCTCAATTTCTGGGTCCAGTGACGATTGGCAGGGCAAGCTTAAATTTTGTCAGATCCGATCCTACAGGCAGGAGCCGTTGTCTGGTTGGAAAGAGCTGTGGCTGCGCATGAAGTGTAACAACTAGTGGCAGATGGTCAGATGACAACTCTAGGTGGTCTTCTATGCCAAGTTGTCGGTCGCAAAGGCCTTTGTAAATTGCGAAGTCAATTGCTGACGGACATTGCCCGTTTATTGGGTAGCGTGTAGGGCCTCCAGTAGCCAGGATGGAATATTGACACCTTTGAATCGCATCAAATATTACCTCCCGCGTTGGTTTGACCTACTGCTTCCCCAAAATGGGTGCCATCCGTTCCAGTCTCCTCCAATTAGAACTTTGTTACTGCTTTGGCTTAGAAGCTGAGTTATGTAATGCGTGTGAAGATCGCTGTTTGGTGGGCAATAGATCGACGCAATTTCTACTTCTCCAATTGATGTTGGAATGGTAACAGCTGAGCACTGCAGTGTTGCGTTGGCATAAGGAAGTAGAGGTGTATGTGTCAGTGTTGACCGAACCAGGAGCGATGATCCACCGAAGCTGTTTGTTCCTCCGCCATGGGCCTGATAGTGCTCATACCCTTGAATTTTAAGTGTCGGACATTCACGACTTTCTGCAATGAGCATTACATCTACTAATTCCTGCTAATTCCTGCGCTTTATTACGCAAGCCATTAGCGTTCCAAATTCCTATACGTAAGGCCATTATTTGGAACTGAGCTTGGTGATTAGAGCCATTAGGCTGGTCATCATTGTTGCTTGTTGGGCTTGCACCTCTCGCATTGCTCTGAGCTCTTCATGGATGGCTTCAAATTGTCGCTGCTGCTGTTGCAGAATCTGCATAAATCCCGCATCGGGCATGTAAGGGTCAGCTTGGGATTTTACTCCTCTAACTGCTTGGGCGTATGATATTCCGTGCGCTTGCGCAGTAGCGTTCATATTGTTGTTCACGAACTGTGGCTGTGCTGCTTCGAAGCGGCGCGGTGCAGCGTTAAAGCCTTTTGCTGGGTTATGTCTTTGTACTGGAGCCTGCAATTTTAATAACCTCTTGTACGTGAGGCAACCTTTATAGTTGGCCGGGTGTTGCTCTTCGCAGTGGACACAAATTGGAGGTTGGTCTTTTGGTCTAGTGCAGTGTTTGGAGTCGTGATCCTCTGCGCATTTCACACACCTGGGTGTTTTTGTGGCAGTATCTCTGCGTGTGCCCAAATTCTTGGCAGCGATAGCATTGCGTTAAGTCGTTGAACTTGCGTGGAAGTTCAACCGTGCATCGCTGTCTGCAAATAACCCGCAAATCTAAAATTTGCTTTTTGTTTGGTGCCTGGATCACATCGACAAAAAATATATTTAGCGGCGATTTGTCGATGCGGCTAACAGGGTTGTGCACATTTTTAACTGTGTGCCCCTTATTTTCGAGATCTTCTTTAATGCATTGTGCATCTGTGCTGTGATGAAGACCTTTAAGGCAAACTCGGTAAGGCTTATCCTCCTTTAACTGGTAACAGTGGAACTCCAGTCCTTGCTCTGTGAAGTGCTTCACGACGGCGCGATAATCTTCGCTGTTTCACGAGTTTTTGCTGATGCATTGCTCAATTAGCAAGTGGAAGTTAGCCACCGAGTTGATGTTAGGACACCAAATAGGGGGCGGGCGTGGCGTAGGTTTCTCCATTGGTACTATGTCGTCCATTGAAATTTCTTCGATTTCTTCAGTATCGTCATCCGCTTGTAGGAGGGCAAAACGATTTTGAGACATAGCTTTAGCTGCCGCAGTACTTGTGCTTGGTTGATCTTCCAGCATCTTCTTTTTGGCGATCTTTGGAGAAATACCTGCTAGTTTCCGTTTTGTATTTGCGTTCCTCGGAGTTTGCACTGTTGTTACATCCAATTTGGCTGTTGCGTTCATTTTCTGTGCCATGATCATCTTAAATTGCTCTTGCAAGTTTGCTGACGCTTTTGTAGGGGCAGCGGCGAGATCTGCGCTCGCAGTGTTGGATTTAGCTGTTTGGGATGCCATTCTTTTAGCAATAGTCGCATCAAATCTTGCTTGTATATTTGCTTGCAGGTTTGCGGACGTAGGAGTTTGATTGTTGCTATTGTTGGGCATCATTTATTTAAGTGCAGTCACACAAAGTTGAGAGATTAGAACGGCCTAAAAGTATGCCTTTTACCAAAAATATTTGACAGCCCAAAAGTAGGCTGCAGGTTTTTGTTTTTGTTTTGGCAGAACCAAAACAAAACACACGCGCACGTGCGCTGGCGAAAATTTTGTTTTTTACTATAGTGATTTTCTTCTTTGATTTATTGAACACTATGAAGGTATGATGCGCGGGCACCCACGCACAAATTGTCTGTGCCGTTTCCAGATATTCTGGTGGCGGCGTTCTGGTAAATATTTATTTTTTGCGGGAGCACTAGAACGAGCTGTGAAGTCGGTTGAATTTGAACTTCTTGACAAAAAGGCAACCCCAGCCACAACAACATCCACAACAATATCCACAACAACAGCCACAACAATAGCCACAGACACAGCCACAACAACATCCACAACAATATCCACAACAACAGCCACAACAACAACAGATACAACAACAGATACAACAACAGACACAACAACAGACAAACAGGGACAAAATTCCACACATTTGTCTACCAAAAGTCAATGATATACTGCCACTGCTGGATACACTTAACAATCATCCAGCAGTCGGCAAATACACTACAAACATAGCCGCACGCAATAATGCTGGATTGAATATCCACTGCGAAGATATGGCCACACATAGAGCCATTGTGGGTATATTGACCGCTGATAATGTACAGCATTATACCCACCAGTCGCGTCAAAATAAAGGATATCGAGTGGTGCTTAAACAGCTGCATCATTCGATACCCTGTGACTGGCTGAGGGCAAAACTTGCCGAATTGGGCTTCGTGACACGCTTCATACGTGTCATGAAGCATCGATTCACTGGCATGCCATTGAATATATTTGAGGTGGAGCTACAGCCAATGGCTGATGGTAGCCATCTCAAAATACACAAACTCGATACAATTAGCGGTCACTGCGTGCGAGTAGAGCGGCAGGCCAAGCCCATTGATCCGGCACAATGCCATCGATGCCAGGCTTTTGGCCATACTAAGAACTATTGCCGCCGCCCATATGTTTGCATGAAGTGCTCAGGCAGCCATGCAACTGCAGCGTGCATCAAAGCTAGAGATGCACCTCCAAAGTGCATCAATTGTGGAGGTGCACATGTCAGTTGCTACAAGGGCTGCCTCAAGTACAAAGAGGCCAGAAATAAATTATTGGCGGTCCAATATATACCTGTGACATAGAGACTGCAACAACAACAACAGCAGAGTCAGCATCAGCACCAGCACCAGCACCAGCAACAAAGGCATTTGAGCCATGCAAATTATAAACGACAAGAGACAACGCAAAAACGACAACAACAACAACAACAACATGACAAAGAGACGCCACTAAATACAGGCACTAAACGCAAGCTAACATATAGCAGCGCAGCGCGTCGAACACATAAAAATCAAGCACCACAACAACAACAACTGCAACGACAACAGCATCAGCAGTCATCTAATACACGGACAAAAACGCCAAGATCCAACAACAACAAGAGGCAGCCGCAACAAAAACAACAGCAACATAGACAATCATCACTAACTAAAACTGCAGCTGCTGCTGCATGCCTAGAGAGCATGCTGAAAAATCAAATTGCCATCTTAAAAAAAATGGAAGAAAAAATTGAAAAAATTATGACAATAGTGATAACTTTATTGACTGCTAATAACACAAATACAAATGCAAATACAAATACAACACATTTAGAAATTATAAATAATGAAGAACAACTACAACAGCAGCAGCGAGTCCAACAGCAACGGCTACCAAGACCAAGGGTTGACATCAGGGAGCTGATGGAACTCAGCCGTGAGTACGAGGCCGCCGAGGACATGTCTGCCTCCAGCTGGCGCACCACCTCAACAACATCCAGCACATCCGCGCCAACTAGCATGGCGTTGTATTAAGCCGCACTCATGAAAAAAAAAAAAATAAATAAATAAAAAATACAATTAATAATTGCAAATAAACACAAGTCAATAATATAAATAATAAACAAATTCACTTATCTGCATCTTTGACGAGCTCCAACAACAAGATGATCAGTGATGCTCCCACCTGTCACCAGTGATGCCAACTATGTACCTGAAAAAGAAAAATAACTAAATTATCAAATGAACGATTAATGAAAAAAAAAATATATATGTATATAATTAAATATATATAAATAAATATATATATATAAATAAATATATATATATATATATATAAATATATATATAAATACAAAATATATGACAAAGCTCACTACACAACTAAATGGCACAAATTCACAAATACACACACACCTGTAACATGGCGAGGAATCTAAACGGGATGTCCACTGATGCCGTGCCCCGTGTCCTGTGATGCTACTACACGTACCTGAAAGTAAAAGAATAAATAAAATTAATAAATAAATAATAAACAGTAAGAACGTTGCAGTTAGGCGCCACTAACTGCGATATACTTTGTTCCCATAGGTGCATCTTATTTATTTAATAAACATTTAATTAACGAAATATTTCGGCAATTAGAAAACGTACATGGCAAGCAACAAACGTTTTTCCAACACATACATACATACAGATTTACACATGTACACACTATACGAGTATATACAATTTTCTAAGTATACATACAAAAGTTTGCATGCCAGAATATTCTACGAATTGTGACTGAATTGGGAATTTTTCGATCGTTATTTTAGTTTTGTCAAAAGGCGCTCTAGCAATGCATTACAATGTCTTATTTGGTTTTAGTTAATGAAGTGCAGGTCAGGGCAGTGGCGCTGGTGGTAAGCATTATGCAAGCGTGCGTGGGCTCGATTCCCGCATAAAACTTTTTTTCAAAAATTATTTATTTTTTATTTTTTTATATTTGTATATTTATTATAAAATGCTTGCTGCCAATTGATGATAATTTATAAACATACGCATATGAATTTTGCATTTAAGCAAAAACTAAAACAATTTTTCCGATTTGCCACGCTGTGTGGCAAGCAGTTTTTCTATGCATGCATATATGTATTTATGTGTACACAGATGTTTGTAAGTGTATACACATCCAAAAGTGTATACATATTGCAAGAATTGCGATTGTATTGTTTTGTTTCGTCACAAGCTGCTGATCAGCTGGTCAGCTGATCAGCTGTGAATTGATTTAGGTTTAGCTAACGATTACATGTTGTTTTCAAAAGACCTAGGTTCGAATCCCGCTGGAAACTTTTTATTTATTAATCAAAAACTTATCAATTTTATTTTTAAAATTTATTAATATTATTATATTTATGTTAAAATGCTTTTTGCCATCTTAGCAATTGCTACTAAGCTATTATATGCATGAATTATGCAGTTGGCCACAACAAACTTCTTTGCCGATTTGCCACGCCCCCAGTGGGCGTAGACGCATAATTTTTTGCCAGTTCTTAGAAAAGGCCGAGGCTAACATGACTGCAAAATTTGGTTGCTTACATTCCAAAAATGCGAAAATTACAGGGTACTTTTCGATATGCCACGCCCCCAAAGAGGCTGAAAAAATATTTTTGGGGCATCGATAGAGGAGAACATTAGTAACTCAACTATCCAATTTTCAAGCTTCTAGCTCTAAAACTGTAGGAGATATAAACTTTTGCGGTTTGCCACGCCCCCTGTGGGCGTAGATATATCTACCATAGCTTATTAGTCTTGGGTTGTCAACCCGAGTATACAAGCAAAATTTCAAGTCTCTAGTGTCAATAGTGTTCAAAATATAGCACAATTTGAAAAAATCACTATATATTCAGGTCCGATTTGCCACGCCCCCAATGGTCGTAGACATATAACTTTTTGATCGATCTTCTTAGAATAACATAACATTAACTCACATGCAAAATTTCAGCGTTCTAGCTTTAGCGGTGTAGAAGATACGTATTTCCCGATTTGCCACGCCCCCAATGGGCGTAGATATATCCGCCATAGCTTTTTGAACTTGGGTTGTCACCCCGAGTATACATTTCAAATTGCAACTCTCTAGCTCATCATCTAGTATGATAACTTAACTATGGGCGGAAGAGTTTTCCGATTTGCCACGCCCCTAGTGGGCGGATCGGGAAAATTTTTACACTTTATAATTCGGGAGCATATATTAGTATATGTTTAAAATTTCAAGTCTCTAGCTCTAATAGCGCCGAAAAATATTGCGTTCATTACGGACAGTACGGACAGACGGACGGACGGACAGACGGACAGACGGACAGACGGACGGACAGCAAGACGGGACATTGCACAAAACCAATATACTTTTCCCCTTCGGGAACAAAGTATAAAAACAACTTAAAAGACTAAAATTCACAAATATACACCTATCTGCTCCTGTATCCTGTGATGCCACTAAACGTACCTGAAACTAAATAAAAATAATAAATAATTATATAAAACAGTAAAACGACAACATTCAATTAAAACTCACAAATCACACTTGCCTGCAAACATGGCGTAAAAATCATAAAACGACTACATATGCCTTCATATGCCATATGAAGTCACTAAACGTACCTGAAACAAACAAAAAATTAATAAATAAATTATATAAAACAATAAAACGACAAAATTCACTAAACTCACACTTAGCTGCATGCACGAAGAAAAGCTCTAAAGATGACGACGGATGCCTGCGCCACTTCCAGTTAATATTTTTAAATAAATAAAACACTATAAATATACTTAAAAACAAAACTCAATTCAAATCCACAAATGTACATACCTGCAACAGTTGCCTATGCTGCCACATCCGGACTTCAGGGATGCCACACCAACGTACCTGCAACGAAAAGAATAAATAAAATTAATGAATAAACAGTAAACACATGCAAATAACTAAATACACTAATACGACAAAAATCAACTTTACACGACATTGCAACATGTGGCAACGAACAACAAGTAATGCTAAAACACATATGCCGCCCCATCTTCACCACCTTGAGGCGACGTTGGACCTGCTAGAAATCAATTGGAATGTATTTTCTAGCAAATGCAACCTCTTCTACATTGGGTGCTATGGCATATGGCAAGACACTAACACACACACACACACACACACTAATGGCAATTACACAGAGCAAGCCCAGCTGACTGGCTTGCAATGTAAACACAGAGCACAAATTCAACTTTTTCCACATTATTATTCTGTTTTTGGATTATAAAATCAAATATTAATGCACTTTTTTCACTTGAAAAAGAAAAAAAAAAAAAAAAAAATTCTGCTCTTGTCGCTTCACAGGCATTGCGAGTGCCAACACTGTTTACCAATTTGAATAGCCGGACTGGCTATTCAAATTAATGATGTAAAAAGCGCCAACTAATCCACTACCTGACGACGACAAGAATCACTCCGACGATGGTATCCAGCTGGAAAAAAAGAAGATGATGTTTATTAGTAACTATAATCACTAATAGGCACACACACACCACACACACACACTTCAGCAAATACTTACCCAAAAAATGAACGAACGAATCGCAGCCAGATGACCAGATGACCCAGTACCTGAAAGAAAGAAATAAAAATAATATAGTACGAAAATATTTATGTTAATATATCAATTGTCTAGTTCTAAGAAAAAATAGTATTGTTTCTTGTACTTGGCTCATTTAATGTTATGTAGTGTAGGTCAGTTTTTGAATGTAAGATCAGCTGGCAAGTGTGTGGCCATGCTGATACAGTCTTCATATCGATATGTATGGAAAAATATCGATATGAAGACTTTTTCAAATATGTTAGACAATTGTTACGTTAACGACATCAAGTGCTTTAACAGCAGCTATTTAAATTTAAGAAAAGTTGTTACATCTAGCAATAATTTAAATTTTAAAGAGAAAATATCTGTTACGAGGGGGGCACGACTAGGCGAATGCTTTGGACTGACTACGAACGAAAGACGGACGTGTTTTTGCGTGGCGCTCTTCAAGCGATGAGAGTGAAAGGCTAGTATATTTAAAATGGCCGAAATACAAGTAATAATTGAATAATTCGCCTAGCCGTGTGCCGCCGCCGCAAAATAAAAAGTGTTGTAATTAATAAACAATTAATAATAATAAGAAATTACAACACGAAATTATAAGGAAAGAAAAGACAATAACAGATAAATTTAATTTAAAAAAAAAAAAAAAAATATTTTGTTATTAATAATAGAGAACATAGTGCGACAATTTTTTATAACAATTTTTTATAAACAATATACAACAACAACAACAACAAGTGACTACAACATGAACTCTTCAGATGATCCCCGGGAGACCAGGGAGCTGTTTCGAAATGGTGCGACCCCGCGACATGCCGAAAAGACGCCATGGCGGACGAGACGCTGGCAGCCGCCATAAAAATTGCAGAAATATACAGAAAATGACACAATAATTCCTGACAAAATTGTGCGAGGTGAGTCTCCACACACACACACATACCACCTCAAAAACGCCACCTAAATGCCGAAAAAGAGAAGGAAAACGCGCCCAAACATTTCTCTCTCCCTGATCTCACCAATACTAAACATGTTTGCTCACACATGTGCAATGTCAGGGAGAGCGAGTCACCAGCGCAAGCGCAAACTCACACGCACCTACACCAAAGCCAAAGCTAACGAGATGCACACAAGCACTCTCTCTGAGGAAATGGCCCAATACACACGCACATACATCCATGCTCTCTCATACACACCACAACACCACGCTCACACACATGAACGCTAATGAGAACGAAAACGCCAACACAATGACAAACACAAAAACAAACATGACAGCGACAATGCGGACGCTACTCAACGCAGCCACAACAATAACAAAGTGGCGCCTATTTTAGGCGTCTCTACATTGACACACATACAAAGCAACAAGTGCCGCCACATACAATACTGACAGACAACTACAACAACA